>CM038726.1:2831545-2901545 GCA_021613375.1 Megaleporinus macrocephalus
TCCGACTGGAATCTGGACTCGTGTAAAAATAGACCACGGCAATTTTTTCCTGGTGGAGCTCTGGTTGGGGGGGCGAGGGGGACCTGAAAGAAATGAGTAAAGCAGGGGTGCTCTGACACTAAAATCAGGCTCTGAAAGCCCCTCTGAGTAGGCAGTAGCGCATGACATGACCTTTTATTGGGGGTATTCTGGGGAGCAGGTGCTTAATCACCGGAGAACAAAGGCTCTTTCCTGTGTTGCGGGTTCAGGTGAACGTTCGGGCCGCGAAGCTGGATGCGTAACAGGGCTGCGAGCTCGTGTTCCCGGTTTCTACTGTTGTCCTTGATGCGTGTTTTCGGAGCCAGCAGGCATAAACTGACACGCGAACTCAACAACGGTCTGTAAACGCAGGAGAACACTGCAGAGAGAGAGAGAGAGAGAGAGAGACTTCCACAACTGGGGAGGCAACAAAAAAGAAAAACACTAACCGACGGCAATGAAGACAAATGGCTGATCTCGCCTAATATCAGCAGCTGGAACATAAACAGAGAGATGTTCTGTGATGTAGCAGGTTCTAGATAATTTAGAGCTTTATAGACGAGTACAGAAGATAAAAGTCTGTTCTAGGAGATACAGGTAGTCAGTGCAGCTCTTTAAAACAGGAATCTAAAACTGAGATCTGTTTAGAGACCATCAGAGTAATCAGCTCTGACCATTACAGCGATCAACTCTGAGCATTACAGTGATCAACTCTGACCATTACAGTGATCAACTCTGACCATTACAGCGATCAACTCAGACCATTACAGTCATCAACTCTGACCATTACAGTCATCAACTCTGACAATTACAGTGATCAACTCTGACCATTACAGTGATCAACTCTGACTATTACAGTGATCAACTCTGACCATTACAGTGATCAACTCTGACCATTACAGCAATCAACTCTGATCATTACAGTGATCAACTCTGACCATTACAGTGATCAACTCTGACCATTACAGTGATCAACTCTAACTATTACAGCAATCAACTCTGACCATTACAGTGATCAACTCTGACCATTACAGTGATCAACTCTATTACAGTGATCAACTATGACCATTACAGTCATCAACTCTGACCATTACAGTGATCAACTCTGACCATTACAGTGATCAACTATGACCATTACAGTCATCAACTCTGACCATTACAGTCATCAACTCTGACAATTACAGTGATCAACTCTGACCATTACATTGATCATCTCTGACCATTACAGCGATCAACTCTGACTATTACAGTGATCAACTCTGACCATTACAGTGATCAACTCTGACCATTACAGCCATCAACTATGACCATTACAGTGATCAACTCTGACCATTACAGTGATCAACTCTTACCATTACAGTGATCAACTCTGACCATTACAGTGATCAACTCTGACTATTACAGTATCAACTCCGACCATTACAGTGATCAACTCCGACCATTACAGTGATCAACTCTGACCATTACAGTGATCAACTCCGACCATTACAGCGATCAACTCTGACTATTACAGTGATCAACTCTGACTATTACAGTGATCAACTCTGACCATTACAGTGATCAACTCTGACTATTACAGTGATCAACTCTAACTATTACAGAGATCCACTCTGACCATTACAGCCATCAACTCTGACCATAACATTACTTTGACCATCAGGTGAGGGATGCTGAGTACTCGTTGTTATTGTCATGGGGGTTTGTTTGGATCGTTCTTTGTCTGGTCCATCTCCTAGAACCAGTTTGCCATGGGAGACCCTATCAGGGGCTATTGCCCCTGACAACATTGCTCCTGAGATCACGCAAGTAAACCAACCCCTCCACTCCAGAAAGGTGGTGATCCAAGGAGGGGCTTAGAGTGAGGGTGATAAAAATATTATCTAGAACTAAGCTATCATATAAATATATATGTTGTTAGTATAGTTAGTAGACTATCTTGAGGAAAATAACAATACAGTCTAGTAAATACTTAATTACATATTACTTTCAGTAGCTTTAAATACCAAACATTGGCTTCTTCAAATAGTATCCATCCATAAATCTGTACAAAGAAAAAGAAAGAGGTAAAAAAATAAATGAATA
Organism: Megaleporinus macrocephalus; assembly: GCA_021613375.1. Classification (NCBI taxonomy): domain Eukaryota; kingdom Metazoa; phylum Chordata; class Actinopteri; order Characiformes; family Anostomidae; genus Megaleporinus; species Megaleporinus macrocephalus. Next base: position 2,833,646 of record CM038726.1, read on the forward strand.
AGACATCCAGACCTAGTACTAACAGAAAGAGAAACTGAAAGAGAACGAGAGAGGTTTAAATGTGTGTCTATTATCGAGTCCAGCTTGAATATGTTGTTAAACAAGCCACATAATCACCTGAACTGAACACGACCGTCACACTCGCAAACAAGCCCTGTTTTCAGATGTCAGTTCAGGTGTGTAAACTGGACCTAATTAAAGTTGTTTCATCTCCTTTTCACAGTTCATGCACACAGATCCACACATCCTCTCATCCACATTTCCAGCTAATGAGCTGCTAGAGGTGGACTCAGTGTGGAGAAGAGGCTGCTGGACTGTGACCGGGTCAAATCTCATGTGGAGAAGGTGCTTGGCTTAAGTGCAGTGCTTCGGAGATTCTACTGGAATGATTATCACTGTGCTTTTCTTCCTCTAAACAACATGGCAATCAGTGTTTTAAAATAAACCAATATTGTTGCAGAGAAATATGAAAGTCTGTAATTAGTAATGACTAATGTGGATATGGAAATACTGGTACTCTTAAATCATTTCTTTCTGTTACTATAGGAGATGACAAAGATCAGTCTGAACTCAATCGTAGCCCAACAAAATTCTGTCTGAACTGAATCATAGCCCAACAAAATTCTGTCTGAACTTAATCGTAGCTCAACAAAATTCTGTCTGAACTCGATAGTAGAACAACAAAATTCTATCTGAACTCAATCATAGCCCAACAAAAATTCTGTCTGGACTCAAACGTAGCCCAACAAAATTCTGTCTGAACTTAATCGTAGCTCAACAAAATTCTGTCTGAACTCGATAGTAGAACAACAAAATTCTATCTGAACTCAATCGTAGCCCAACAAAAATTCTGTCTGAACTCAATCGTAGCCCAACAAAAATTCTGTCTGGACTCAATCGTAGCCCAACAAAAATTCTGTCTGGACTCAATCGTAGCCCAACAAAAATTCTGTCTGAACTCAATCGTAGCCCAACAAAAATTCTGTCTGGACTCAATCATAGCCCAACAAATTTGTGTCTGAACCAACTGTAGAACAACATATTTCTGTCTGAACTCAATCAATACCCAACAAAATTCTGTCTGAACCAACTGCAGAACAACACAATTCTGTCTTAACTTGGCTGTAGCTCAACAAAATTTTGTCTGAACTCAATCGTAGCCCAACAAAATTCTGTCTGGACTCAATCATAGCCCAACAAAAAACTGCAGAACAACACAATTCTGTCTTAACTTGGCTGTAGCCCAACAAAATTCTGTCTGAACTCAATTGTAGCCCAACAAAATTCTGTCTGAACCGACTGTAGCTCCACAAAATTATATCTGAACTAACTGTAACCCAACAAAATTTCCTATAAAATGACTGAAGCCTGACAAAAGTATGTTTATATCAGCTGTAGTCCAACAAAATTCTATCTGAGCTCAGCTGAGGCCCAACTAAATTCTATTTGAGCTCAGCTGAGGCCCAACAAAATTCTGTCTGAATCGACTGTAGTTCATCAAAATTATGTTTAGATCGACTGTAGCCCAACAAAATTCTGTCTGAACTCAACTGTAGCCCAACAAAATTCTGTCTGAGCTCAACTATAGCCCAACAAAATTTTGTCTGAGCTTGACTGTAGCCCAACAAAATTGTCTGAACTGACTGTAGCCCAACACAATTCCCTATAAAGCAACTAAAGCCCAACAAAATCATGTTTACACCAACTGTGGCACAAAAAAAAACAAATTTTAGCCCAATAAAATTCTATCTGAACTTGACTGTAGCCCAACAAAATTCTCTGTAAACCCACTGTAATCCATCAAAATTCTCCATAAAGCGACTGTAGCCCAACAAAATTCTGTCTGAACCAACTATAGCCTGACAGAATTATCTATAAAGTGACTGTAGCCTGACAAAATTGTGTTTATACCGACTGCTGCCCAAAAAAACTAAATTGTCGCCCAACAAAATCTTGTCTGAACCCTACTGTAGCCCAACAAAATTGTCTGAACTGACTGTAGCCCAACAATATTCCCTATAAAGCAACTGAAGCCTGACAAAATGTTTTTACATCGACTGTAACCCAACAAAATTCTGTCTGAAATTGAATGTCAACCGACAAAATTCTCTATACAGTGACTGTAGCCTGACAAAATTGTTTATACCAATTGTAGCCAAAAAAATCTGTCTGAATTGACTGTAACCCAATAAAATTGTCTGAACTGACTGTAGCCCAACAAAATTCTCTATAAAGTGACTGTAGCCCAACAAAATTATGTTTACACCGACTGTGGCCCAAAAAAACTAAATTCTGTTTGAAATTAAATGTATTCCAGCAAAATTCTATCCAAGCTGAACTGTAGCCCAATGAAATTCTGTCTGAACCCGACTGCAGCACAAAATAATTCTCTATGCAGTGACTGTAACCTAACAAAATTATGTTTATACCAATTGGAGCCAAAAAAAAACTCTGTCTGAGCTCAACTGTAGCCCAACAAAATTGTCTGAGCTCAACTGTAGCGCAACAAAATTCTGTCTGAGCGCAACTGTAGCCAAACAAAATTCTGTCTGAAATTGACTGTAGCTCAACAAAATTCTTTCTTAATCTACTACAACCTAACAGAATTCTGTCTGAACCCACTGTAGCGCAACAAAATTAACCCGACTGTAGCCTAATAAAATTCTGTCTGAACCCAACTATAGTCCAATGAAATTCTGTCTGAACCCGACTGTAGCCAAACTAAATTCTGTCTGAACCGACTGTAGTCCAACAAAATTCTCTATACAGTGACTGTTGCCTGAAAAAAATTATGTTTATACCAACTGTAATCAACTGTAACCCAACAAAATTCTGTCTGAACGGACTGTAGCTCAACAAAACTCTGTCTGGACTCAACTATAGCCCAACAAAATTCTGTCCTAACTGACTGTAGCCCAACAAAATTGTCTGAACCGACTATAGCCCAACAAAATTCTCTATACAGTGACTGTAGCCTGACAAAATTATGTTTATACCAACTGTAATCGACTGTAACCCAACAAAATTCTCTCTAAACTAACTATAGCTCAACAAAATACCATGTAAACTAATCGTAGCCAGACAAAACTCTATCTATACTCAGTTGTAACCTAACAAAATTCAAGAGGAACCTACCTGGAAAAACCAACCCAGCAGTTTTTAGAGTTTACACATTTACACACCAGCAAATAAAGCAAGCAGGTGACCTTGTACAACAAACCCTTCCAACATGCACAAGCACTTTATCGCGTAATCCACACACATCCTCACTACCGTGTTATCACAAAAAGCATGTAATCTGAATATCATCCCATCTCTGCTGTTATCTCACACATACCCTGAGTACACTCACCACATCTGCTGTGAACGAATGTATTTTGATTAACACTCTATCAGATTCGCACCTCTAAACCGTCTGAAGGACGAGGCTGAATTTGTTTCGTCTCATCACATTTACCTTCTTTAATTTTAGCTGCTGCTAAAAATACTGCAGGAACTTAAAGAACGTTCTCCGGGGAAATCAATCGATTGCCTGCAACCGTTCCCAGCTCAAAGTCGGGGCTGAATTTGAAAGCAATACTTCAGCCAAAAATCTAATTCCCATGCCTTTAGTACTTACTTAAAACGTAGCCAAGCAGCCAAAACGGGTTCGGTATCTGAGGTTTTGCTTCTTTAGCTTTAGCACGGGCAATGAGCCAATTAGCACAGTGCTGAACATCTGAACATCTCAGACTATGTGGAGTAGGTAAATACTAGACTTGCTTATGTGGACACTTTATGTACTCTTATCTATAAACTTGTACCATGCAAGTGCTATAGAGCTGCTAATGATGACCATGATTGTGTTGCTGATGAAGATGATGCTGGTATAGAGGACCACGAGGTGGTGTGGGACTTGAACTTGGGTTGAAGATGGTTTGTAGAACGGTCTCTATTTGTAATGTCCTGTAATGCCTGGACGAGATCTTCAATGCAGTTGAACCAGGCCCAAGACAGCATGTCCAAGCTTCCCAGAACTGGGAGGGAACATTTGGAGAGGCCATCTTCTTGCTTTTTTGTCCAACTAACATTCTGGCCAAAAACTGTCAGCCCCAGAAGACCAAATTTCAAGGGCGATATTCAAGAAGACATAAAGATATTCCATAGCAGGCTACATGGTCCCATGAGTCTGGGCAATGTCCCTTGCTAGGCAGTTGGGCTGGGGGCTCACCTTTGATGACTTTGGAGAAAAATAAATGACCACCTGATGCTAGAAGGGCTGAAGGTTTGAACCGCTGAATATTCCAATGGGCTTAAGTTTGGGATAGGTTTCAGCTTTGAAGAACAGAAGGGCCCAGTAAACTGAAGGTTCCAGTAGGCTGATGGCTCTGATGGGCTAAAGGTTTGAAGAATGATGGTTCTGATGGGCTGAAAGTTTGAAGCATTGAAGGTTCCAATGGGCTAAAGGTTGGGATAGGTTTCAGCTTTGAAGAACAGAGGGGCCAAGTAAGCACTGAATGTTCCAGTAGGCTGATGGTTCATATGGGCTGAAGTTTCTGCTGGGTTGATGGTTCTGGTAAGCTGAAGGTTTAAAGAACTGAATGTTCCAATGGACTGAAAGTTCTGATGGGCTGATTGATCTGACAGGCTAAAGCTTTAGAGCACTGAAGGTTCCAGTAGGCTGATGGTTCTGATGGGCTAAAGGTTTGAAGCATTGAAGGTTCCAGTAGGCTGATGGCTCTGATGGGCTAAAGGTTTAAGCACTGAAGGTTCCATTAGGCTAATAGTTCTGATGGGCTGAAAGTTTGAAGCATCGAAGGTTCCAATGGGCTGAAGGTTGGGATAGCTTTCAGCTTTGAAGAACAGAAGGGCCCAGTAAGCACTGAATGTTCCAGTAGGCTGATGGTTCATATGGGCTGAAGTTTCTGCTGTGTTGATGGTTCTGGTAGGCTGAAGGTTTAAAGAACTGAATGTTGCAATGGACTAAATGTTCTGATGGGCTGATTGATCTGACAGGCTAAAGCTTTAGAGCACTGAAGGTTCCAGTAGGCTGATGGTTCTGATAGGCTAAAGGTTTGAATCACTGAAGGTTCCAGTAGGCTGATGGTTCTGAAGGGCTAAAGGTTTGAAGCACTCAAGGTTCCAGTAGGCTGAGGGTTCTGATGGGCTGAAGGTTCGAAGCACTGAAGGTTCCAGTGGGCTGAAGGTTCCAATTGGCTGAAGGTTTGAAGAATTGAAGGTTCCAATAGGCTGAAGGTTCTGATGGGCTAAAAGTTTAGAAGTACTGAAGTTTCCAATAGGCTGAAGGTTTGAAGCACTGATGGTTCCAATGGGCTAAGGGTTCGAAGCACTGATGGTTCTAATAGGCTGAAGGTTTGAAGCACTGAAGGTTCCAGTGGGTTGATGGTTCTGATGGGCTGAAGGTTTAAAGAATTGAAGGTTCCAATAGGCTGAAGGTTCTGATGGGCTAAAAGTTTAGAAGTACTGAAGTTTCCAATGGGCTGAAGGTGTGAAGCACAGATGGTTCCAATAGGCTAAGGGGTTTGAAGCACTGATGGTTCCAGTGGGCTGAAGGTTCCAATTGGCTGAAGGTTTGAAGAATTTAAGGTTCCAATAGGCTGAAGTTTCTGATGGGCTAAACGTTTAGAAGTACTGAAGTTTCCAATGGGCTGATAGTTTGAAGCACTGATGGTTCCAATGGGCTGAAGGTTCGAAACACTGATGGTTCCAGTGGGCTGAAGGTTCCAATTGGCTGAAGGTTTAAAGAATTGAAGGTTCCAATAGGCTGAAGTTTCTGATGGGCTGAAGGTTTAAATAATTGAAGGTTCCACTAGGCTGAAGGTTCTGTTGGGCTAAAAGTTGAGAAGTACTGAAGTTTCCAATGGGCTGAAGGTTTGAAGCTAAAGATTACTAGTCACCAAAACAGCAAACGGCGACACACAGAAGATGGAAATAAAGTAAAAATACTACAACATGTAAAATAGAAAATTTGGAGAGCCCCGCTGACCTTGTGCAACTCTGAATGCGAGCCAGACAGTGTCATTCAAAAAGTGATTACGGTGGAGCCACAGAGTGCTTAACATTATTACTAGATTATACAGAGAGAGAGAGGGAGAGAAGAAAGAGAGGAAGAGAGAGAAAGAGAGAGAGAGAGAGATTGTTAGCTGTTGGTGATTCTCCTCCTCGTTATATAGTTTCAGTCTAATCTCAGGCTTCAGTGAGTGTGAAAATTCTCAGCTTCATGTTGAGTACCAGTAAAGCATCATAATCCTAACAAGCTCTCTCTCTCTCTCTCTCTCTCTCTCTCTCTCTCTTAATTTCACACCCTCTCTTTCTTTTTCCTCCTCTCTCGCTTCATCTCCTTTGCTCTCTGTCTCTTCTCTTCTCTGGCTCTGGTTTTCCCTCGCCTTTATCTTCTTATCTGTTTTCTTTTGTTCTCTATTCTGTCTTTCTTTTTCGTTCTTCTCTCTTTCTGGACCTTCACACTCTCTTTTTTCTCCTCCTCCTTCAGCACTCTACTTCTCACATTGTCTCCCTCTTAGTTTGTCTCTCACAGGTTAAGGTTCTGATGGGCTGATGGTTCTGCTGGGCAAAAAGTTTTGATGGACTGGTGGGCAAAGTTTTTGGGGCACAGAAGGCTCTAGTGGACTGAAGGTCCTGATGCACTGAAGGTTCCAATAAATTCATGGTTCTGCTGGATCTGATGGGCTAATGGGTTAAAGCGCAGAGGGCTGTAATAGGCTGAAGGTTCTGATGGGTTGATGGTTCTGATTCACTGAAGGTTCCAACTGACTGATGGATATGATGGGCTAAAGGTTCTAGTGGACTGATGAATCTGATGGGCTAAGGGTGTAAGGCACTAAAGGTTCCAGTGGGCTGAAGGTTTCGATGGACTGAGGGTTCTGATGGACTAAAGGTTCTGCTGGACTTTAGAATCTGATGGGCTAAGGGCGTGAGGCACTGAGGGTTCCAGTGGGCTGAAGGTTACGATGGACTGATGGTTCTGATGTGCTGATGGTTCTGATGAACTGATGGTTTTGATTGAATAAAGGTTCTACTGGACTGATGAATATGATGGGCTAAGGGTGTAAGGCACTGAATGTTCCAGTGGGCTGAGGGTTCTGCTAGACTGATGTGCTGATGGTTCTGATGAACTGATGGTTCTGATTGAATAAAGGTTCTACTGGACTGATGAATATTATGGGCTAAGGGTGTAAGGCACTGAATGTTCCAGTGGGCTGAGGGTTCTGCTAGACTGATGGTTCTGATGGTCTAAAGATTCTGCTGGACTTTAGAATCTGATGGGCTAAGGGTGTGAGGCACTGAAGGTTCAGGTGGGCTGAAGGTTCTGATGAACCGATGGTTCTGATCTACTGATGGTTCTGATGGACTGATGGTTCTGACTGAAAAAAGGTTCTACTGGACTGATGAAGACGATGGGCTAAGGGTGTAAGGCACTGAATGTTCCAGGGGTCTGAGGGTTCCTATGGACTAGTGGGCTGAAGTTTCTGATGAAGGTTCCAATTGATTCATGGTTCTGATGGATCAGATGGGCTAATGATTTGAAGCACTGAAGGCTCTAATTGGCTGAAGGTTCTATCGGGTTAATGGTTTTAATGGACTAAATGTTTGAAACATCGAAGGCTCTAACAGATGGAAGGTTCTGATGGGTTGACGGTTCTTATGCACTGATGGGCTGAATATTCCAAATATCCCATTGGGATCACACTTCCTATGGGCTGATAGTTTTGATGAGCTGAATGTTCTGATGAGCTGAATGTTCTGATGAGCTGAATGTTCTGATGAACTGAATGTTCTGATTGGCTGATGGATCTAATGGGCTGATGGATCTGATTGGCTAAAGGTTGGATAAGAGTTCTGATGTGCGGAGCTTTCTAACTGACTGTCTGTGCTGATACTGAGTGTGCTGAACGTTCAGTAAGGGGGGACGGGGGGCTTTTCTTCTTAGCTTGTGCTTTGTCATTACCATAACTAGCAACGGTAGCATTTTTGGCGAACTATCTCTTTTAATCTCCTGCTTTTCCTGTTCTTTCTCCGCTGCAGGGCACAGAACCCCGTGTTTGGATACGCAACATCTCTCCCCACCGGCAACGAAGCAGAGCTCTGTGTTTAACATCAAAGCTAAAGTTGTGAAGTTTTATAAAGGCCTGATTTAAACTTTCCTTTGATGAAGATGCTAGGACTGAGACTCAACCCCAAAAATGCTTCTTCGATTCCAGCCATTCTGGATATCAGGAGTCAAACCATTGCACTAGTTAGTGGAAGCACAAGGTATGCGTTTCTAATAAAGTGGCCAGTTAATGAAAACACAAGGTGGGTGTTTCTAATAAAGTGGCCAGTTAGTGGAAGTACAATGTAAGTGTTTCTAATAAAGTATGTTTTTCCTGAGACTGTTAATCACAATTACTGGCTTTGACTCTGCCTAGGCTTTTTTAAACTGTATGTCTGCTATGAAATATTAATTATTTAATTATAATTATAAATTATTAAATATTAGGCATAGTCCTGACTCTGATGTTTAGCACAGTTGGCATCACTGCTTGCTAATGCTGCAGAGTCGTTTATTGATCAGTGCTTTGCAACTAATTGACCTTCCTCCCAGCACTTGTTTTTAAAAGCTGCATTTAAACACATAATTTGACCGGCCTACTTTTTCTAATTCAAGACTGAGGTGTGGCTACTGACGAGGGCCTGCTATCTTAGTCCCTTTGGAAAGCCCTGATGGTGGTTTTGTGTCCAATGGGTATCAGTTTAAAGTCCTACGTTTCCCTCCGTTTTTCTTCTTCTATGCCAACACCACACTGGTGTCAGAAGTGGGATAGCATGGAGCCATCTCATGGGAGTGCTGCTGTTGGATGGCCAGGTCCATCTCAATTAGGGGAGCATAGCTGAGAAGCATGTGCCTGGTGGCCACTGCGTACCCCAGGGACTATGTAGTAAACCATTACTGGCTTGCGTCCTAGGCAAGTGCACAGGCTCTTGGGAAGTTCTGTGATGGTGTTGAATATGCTAGTTGTTTGGTTAGTTGAACACTGACAAAAGTTAGTTCCATTAATTTCTATGAGATTCCTTCCACTCCCTACCTGATCATTCAAATTCGAGATTAAGGCCCAATTTAGAGATGGGTTAGTTTTCCAGAGGCAAGTATTTGTGGACATTCTTATTGTTATTATCACAGCCTACACCATTTGGACGGTGGAGGTCAAAGCATGGTTTGATGAAGGAAACTAACCAAAACTACTTCTTACCTTGTTGTTTCAGAGTTGTATATTTGAAGAAACTTCATAAGAACGAATATGGTTGCATATTCTCACATCCCAATGCTTGCACTGGAGTGGAATGGTAGGAGCTTCTGGTCACTACTGGTCAAACATTTTAATACCCTACCAGTTCTAAAACTTTTGATTGGTAGTGTTCTTAAGCCTATATATATATATATATATATATATATATATATATATATATATATATATATATATATATATAGTTGCCCAGTAACCTCTGTTATAACCTCTAAGTTTCAAGTCTGGATTTTGTTCTGTTTCTTTCAAAGTTCAAGGAAATGTATTGACAGCCATTGTCCATTGTAACTGACCATGTACTAAAGATAGCTTTGATACTGGTTATTATTCACTCTAACAATATATTTAAAAGCCTTTCAGTGTAAAATCCCACACAGTCCTGCTGTTTGGCTTGTTTTACAGCTTTCCCAGCAGCTTCCTGCTAGCGTGCATGTGCAGCCTTGCCTAGAATCTATTGCCCCTTAAAAGCCCATTGAACTGGCAAGTCTCTTGAAAGCGGCAGTCCACCGGGACGGCTTTGTCTGTCTATTACACCGCCAATAGTCTGAGCAATCTTTATCGAACTTACAGACATGAACACCCACGCGCAGACACGCACACCATTACCAGACTGCAGAGAAGAACAGGTTCTCAAAGTGAAAAACTGTTCAATGGAGAAAGACTTATGTAGGACACGACACTCAAAATTGAGCTCGGGTGCTCCAGTTTCCTCTGATCATCCTTCAGTTGTTTAAGACCTTGATTGGAGTCCACCTGTGGTCAATCCAGTTGGTTGGACATGCTTTGGAAAGGCACATACATCTATATAGGGTCCCATAGTTGACAGTATATGTCAATCCAAGCCATTAGGTCCATGGAATTGTCTGTAGACCACCGAGAAAGGATTGTATGGAGGCACAGATCTGGCGAAGGTAAAGAAACATTGATTGGAGGTCCCAATGAGCACAGTTGCCTCCAGAAGAAGTTTGAACCACCAGGACTCTTCCTAGAGCTGGTTGCCCGGCCAATGTAAGTGATCAGGCGGGGTAGAAGGGTCTTAGTCAGGGAGGTGACCAAGAACCCAAGGGTAACTCTGATAGAGCTTCAGCATTGTTCTGTGGTGAGAGAAGAACCTCTTTGAGGGACAACAATTTTGGCATCACCCCATCAATCACACCTGTATGGTAGAGTGGCCAGACGGAAGCCACTCTTCAGTGAAAGTCACAAGACAGCCCGCATGGAGTTTACCAAAAGGAACCTGAAAAACTCTCAGAATTCTCTGGTCTGATGAAACAAAGATTGAACTACTTGGCCTGAATGCCAAGCGTCATGTCTGGAGCAGACCAGGCAACCGCAACCCTACAGTGAAGCATGGTGGTGGCAGTGGGGTTATTTTACAGCAGTAGGAACCGGGAGACTAGTCAGAGTCGAGGGAAAGATGAATGCTGCAATGCCTAGGGGTTAGGGTTTAGTCTAAATGTATGAGTTAGGGTTTAGTGTATTTGTAGGAGATAGTGTTTAGTGTAAATGTAGGGTTTAGGGTTTAGTCTAAATGTAGGAGTTAATGTTTAGTGTATTTGTTGGAGTAAGTGTTTAGTGTAAATGTAGGAGTTAGTGTTTTGTGTAAAAGTAGGAGTTAGTATTTAGTGTAAATGTAGGAGTTAGTGTTTAGTGTAAATGTAGGAGTTAGTGTTTAGTGTAAATGTAGGAGTTACTGTTTAGTGTAAATGTAGAGTTTAGTGTTTAGTGTAGATGTAGGAGTTAGGGTTTAGTGTAAATGTAGGAGTTAGTGTTTAGTGTAAATGTAGGAGTTAGGGTTTAGTGTAAATATAGGAGTTAGTGTTTAGTGTAAATGTAGGAGTTAGGGTTTAGTGTAAATGTAGGAGTTAGTGTTTAGTGTAAATGTAGGAGTTAGGGTTTAGTGTAAATGTAGGGGTTAGTGTTTAGTGTAAATGTAGGGGTTAGTGTTTAGTGTAGATGTAGGAGTTAGTGTTTAGTGTAAATGTAGGGGTTAGTGTTTAGTGTAAATGTAGGAGTTAGTGTTTAGTGTAAATGTAGAGGTTAAGGTTTAGTGTAAGTGTAGGAGTTAGTGTTTAGTGTAAATGTAGGAGTTAGTGTTTAGTGTATATGTAGGAGTTAGTGTAGATGTAGGGGTTAGGGTTTAGTGTAAATGTAGGAGTTAGTGTTTATTGTAGATGTAGGGGTTAGGGTTTAGAGTAAATATAGGGGTTAGTGTTTAGTGTAAATGTAGGGGTTAGTGTTTAGTGTAAATGTAGGAGTTGGAGTTGAGTGTAAATGTATGAGTTAGTGTATAGTGTAGATGTAGGAGTTAGTGTTTAGTGTAAATGTAGGGGTTAGTGTTTAGTGTTGATGCAGGAGTTAGTGTTTAGTGTAGATGTAGGAGTTAGGGTTTAGTGTAAATGTAGGAGTTAGTGTTTAGTGTAAATGTAGGGGTAAGTGTTTAGTGTAGATGTAGGAGTTAGAGTTTAATGTAAATGTGGAGTTAGTGTTTGGTGTAAGTGTAGGGGTTAGTGTTTAGTGTAAATGCAGGAGTTAGTGTTTAGTGTAAATGTAGGAGTTAGGGGTCAGTGTAAATGTAGGGCTTAGTGTTTACTGTGGATGTAGGAGTTAGGGTTTAGTGTAAATGTAGGGGTTAGTGTTTAGTGTAAATGTAGGGGTTAGTGTTTAGTGTAAATGTAGGGGTTAGTGTTTAGTGTAAATGTAGGAGTTGGGGTTTAGTGTAAATGTATGAGTTAGTGTTTAGTGTAAATGTAGGGGTTAGTGTTTAGTGTAAATGTAGGAGTTAGTGTTTAGTGTAAATGTATGAGTTAGGGTTTAGTGTAAATACAGAGGTTAGTGTTTAGAGTAAATGTAGAGGTTAGTGTTTAGTGTAAATGTAGGAGTTAGTGTTTAGTGTAAATGTAGAGGTTAGTGTTTAGTGTAAATGTAGGAGTTAGGGTTTAGTGTAAGTGTAGGAGTTAGTGTTTAGTGTAAATGTAGGAGTTAGTGTTTACTGTAAATGTAGAGGTTAAGGTTTAGTGTAAGTGTAGGAGTTAGTGTTTAGTGTAAATGTAGGAGTTAGTGTTTAGTGTAAATGTAGAGGTTAAGGTTTAGTGTAAGTGTAGGAGTTAGTGTTTAGTGTAAATGTAGGAGTTAGTGTTTACTGTAAATGTAGAGGTTAAGGTTTAGTGTAAGTGTAGGAGTTAGTGTTTAGTGTAAATGTAGGAGTTAGTGTTTAGTGTAAATGTAGGGGTTAGTGTTTAGTGTAGATGTAGGAGTTAGTGTTTAGTGTAAATGTAGGGGTTAGTGTTTAGTGTAAATGTAGGAGTTAGTGTTTAGTGTAAATGTAGAGGTTAAGGTTTAGTGTAAGTGTAGGAGTTAGTGTTTAGTGTAAATGTAGGAGTTAGTGTTTAGTGTATATGTAGGAGTTAGTGTAGATGTAGGGGTTAGGGTTTAGTGTAAATGTAGGAGTTAGTGTTTATTGTAGATGTAGGGGTTAGGGTTTAGAGTAAATATAGGGGTTAGTGTTTAGTGTAAATGTAGGGGTTAGTGTTTAGTGTAAATGTAGGAGTTGGAGTTGAGTGTAAATGTATGAGTTAGTGTTTAGTGTAAATGTAGGGGTTAGTGTTTAGTGTTGATGCAGGAGTTAGTGTTTAGTGTAGATGTAGGTGTTAGGGTTTAGTGTAAATGTAGGAGTTAGTGTTTAGTGTAAATGTAGGGGTAAGTGTTTAGTGTAGATGTAGGAGTTAGAGTTTAATGTAAATGTGGAGTTAGTGTTTAGTGTAAGTGTAGGGGTTAGTGTTTAGTGTAAATGTAGGAGTTAGTGTTTAGTGTAAATGTAGGGGTTAGTGTTTAGTGTAAATGTAGGAGTTAGTGTTTAGTGTAAATGTAGGAGTTAGGGTTCAGTGTAAATGTAGGGCTTAGTGTTTACTGTGGATGTAGGAGTTAGGGTTTAGTGTAAATGTAGGGGTTAGTGTTTAGTGTAAATGTAGGGGTTAGTGTTTAGTGTAAATGTAGGAGTTGGGGTTTAGTGTAAATGTATGAGTTAGTGTTTAGTGTAAATGTAGGGGTTAAAGTTTAGTGTAAATGTAGGAGTTAGTGTTTAGTGTAAATGTATGAGTTAGGGTTTAGTGTAAATACAGAGGTTAGTGTTTAGAGTAAATGTAGAGGTTAGTGTTTAGTGTAAATGTAGGAGTTAGTGTTTAGTGTAAATGTAGAGGTTAGTGTTTAGTGTAAATGTAGGAGTTAGGGTTTAGTGTAATTGTAGGAGTTAGTGTTTAATGTAAATGTAGGGGTTAGTGTTTAGTGTAGATGTAGGAGTTAGGGTTTAGTGTAAATGTAGAGTTAGTGTTTAGTGTAAATGTAGGGGTTAATGTTTAGTGTAAATGTAGGAGTTAGGGTTTAGTGTAAATGTAGAGTTAGTGTTTAGTGTAAGTGTAGGGGTTAATGTTTAGTGTAAATGTCGGAGTTAGTGTTTAGTGTATATATAGGAGTTAGGGTTTAGTGTAAATATAGCGGTTAGTGTTTACTGTAAATGTAGGGGTTAGGGTTTAGTGTAAATGTAGAGCTTAGTGTTTAGTTTAAATGTAGGGGTTAATATTTAGTGTAAATGTAGGGGTTAGTGTTTAGTGTAAATGTAGGGGTTAGGGTTTAGTGTAAATGTAGGGGTTAGTGTTTAGTGTAAATATAGGAGTTAGTGTTTTGTGTAAATGTAGGAGTTAGGGTTTAGTGTAAGTGTAGGGGATAGGGTTTAGTGTAAATGTAGGAGTTAGTGTTTAGTGTAAATGTAGGAGTTAGTGTTTAGTGTAAATGTAGAGGTTAGTGTTTAGTGTAAATGTAGGAGTTAGTGTTTAGTGTAAATGTAGGGGTTAGTGTTTAGTGTAAATGTAGGGGTTAGTGTTTAGTGTAAATGTAGGAGTTAGGGTTCAGTGTAAATGTAGGAGTTAGTGTTTAGTGCATATATAGGAGTTAGGGTTTAGTGTAAATATAGCGGTTAGTGTTTACTGTAATTGTAGGGGTTAGGGTTTAGTGTAAATGTAGAGGTTAGTGTTTAGTGTAAATGTAGAGCTTAGTGTTTAGTTTAAATGTAGGGGTTAACATTTAGTGTTATGTAGGAGTTAGGGTTCAGTGTAAATATAGGAGTTAGTGTTTTGTGTAAATGTAGGAGTTAGGGTTTAGTGTAAGTGCAGGGTTTAGTGTTTACTGTAGATGTAGAGGTTAGTGTTTAGTGTAAATGTAGGATTTAGTGTTTAGTGTAAATATAGAGGTTAGTTTTTAGTGTAAATGTAGAGCTTAGTGTTTAGTTTAAATGTAGGGGTTAATATTTAGTGTAAATGTAGGAGTTAGGGTTCAGTGTAAATATAGGAGTTAGTGTTTAGCGTAAATGTAGGAGTTAGGGTTTATTGTAAATATAGGGGTTAGTGTTTACTGTAAATGTAGAGGTTAGTGTTTAGTGTAAATGTAGGAGTTAGTGTTTAGTGTAAATGTAGGGGTTAGTGTTTAGTGTAAATGTAGAGGTTAGTTTTTAGTGTAAATGTAGAGGTTAGTGTTTAGTGTAAATGTAGGAGTTAGTGTTTAGTGTAAATGTAGAGGTTAGTGTTTAGTGTAGATGTAGAGGTTAGTGTTTAGTGTAAATGTAGAGGTTACTGTTTAGTGTAAATGTAGGAGTTAGGGTTTAGTGTAAATGTAGGGGTTAGTGTTTAGTGTACATATAGGAGTTAGGGTTTAGTGTAAATGTAGGAGTTAGTGTTTAGTGTAAATGTAGGAGTTAGGGTTTAGTGTAAATGTAGGGGTTAGTGTTTAGTGTACATATAGGAATTAGGGTTTAGTGTAAATGTAGGAGTTAGTGTTTAGTGTAGATGTAGGAGTTAGTGTTTAGTGTAAATGTAGGAGTTAGGGTATAGTGTAAATATAGGAGTTAGTGTTTAGTGTAAATGTAGGAGTTAGGGTTTAGTGTAATTGTAGGGGTTAGGGTTTAGTGTAAATGTAGAGGTTAATGTTTAGTGTAAATGTAGGGGTTAGTGTTTAGTGTAAATGTAGAGGTTAGTGTTTAGTGTAAATGTAGGGGTTAATATTTAGTGTAAATGTAGGAGTTAGGGTTCATTGTAAATATAGGAGTTAGTGTTTTGTGTAAATGTAGGAGTTAGGGTTCATTGTAAATACAGGAGTTAGGGTTTAGTGTAAATGTAGGGGTTAGGGTTTAGTGTAAATGTAGGAGTTAGGGTTTAGTGTAAATGTAGGGGTTAGTGTTTAGTGTACATATAGGAGTTAGGGTTTAGTGTAAATGTAGGAGTTAGTGTTTAGTGTAAATGTAGGAGTTAGGGTTTAGTGTAAATGTAGGAGTTAGTGTTTAGTGTAAATGTAGGAGTTAGGGTTTATTGTAAATGTCGGGGTTAGTGTTTAGTGTACATATAGGAATTAGGGTTTAGTGTAAATGTAGGAGTTAGTGTTTAGTGTATATATAGGAGTTAGGGTTTAGTGTAAATATAGGGGTTAGTGTTTAGTGTAGATGTAGTAGTTAGTGTTTAGTGTAAATGTAGAGGTTAGTGTTTAGTGTAAATGTAGGGGTTAGTGTTTAGTGTATATATAGGAGTTAGGGTTTAGTGTAAATATAGGGGTTAGTGTGTAGTGTAGATGTAGTAGTTAGTGTTTAGTGTAAATGTAGAGGTTAGTGTTTAGTGTAAATGTAGGGGTTAGTGTTTAGTGTAGATGTAGGAGTTAGTGTTTAGTGTAAATGTAGAGGTTAGTGTTTAGTGTAAATGTAGGGGTTAGTGTTTAGTGTAGATGTCGGGGTTAGTGCTCTCCGTCAGGAGTCCAGCTGTTTGATTGGAGCAGCTGGTGAGATCATTAGCGGCTGAATAAGGATAAAGGCTGTCCTGCCTGTAATCACCTGATAGCGTCTCCGAGATTGCCCCCACACATGCTCGCACGCTCACAGCGGTGAAGTATCTGCTCATCAGTCTCTTGGTTCTCAGCTCATAAATAATAAACTTAGCGGCGCTAAATGTTCTGAGGACTGCGCATTCATTGCTTTGAGATGCTAATGCTAGCTTAATTCCCGCCGGAGCGTTTAGTGGAGCCGGCGGTGCAAACGACGCCTCGTAAACCTTACACACCCACATGTGCACACACAAAGAACATCAGCTCACGTGCCGTCTACCTCTCTCTCTCTCTCTCTCTCTCTCTCGTCGCTAAGCGCTAGCTAGCATGATGAATGTGCTCCACGTGGAAAAGCGCATGCCAGTAAATCAGCAGCGAATCAGAATCAGACAAACAGAAGAAGCTCATTCATATTCATCTAATTACGCATATTCATCAGAAGCTTCACGCATGTTTATCTGATTAAGGCTCGTCTGAGAGGCCGGTATTGATTAGGACTAGCTTGTGCGAGGGGTTACGAGACCACTGAATATTGATGAGGCACGTTGATTACTGTAATGTTCTGCTGGGATGTGTGTCATGTAAATAGATTTGTAAATATATATATAAATATGATTCAATCAATCAACTTTAAAAAATAAAATGTAACCTTTCTAAATTAAAACAACTGAGAAGTAGCTAATATACCTTAAACAAAAATAAAAAATAACAGTGTGTATAAAAATAGAAATAATAATAATAATAATAATAATAATAATAATAATAATAATAATAAAAATAGACAAAGGTTAGGATTTATTTAGTAAGAAACTAAGATAAAAAGAGGGTAAGAGATTACAAGTAATAAAATAAGTATTATAGTTAAAAATAGAAATAATACAAAATATTAAAATAAGAATAAAATAAGAATAAAAATAATAATAACAAATTATTAAATTAAAATAAAATAAAACAAGAACTGGGGTGTTGTGATTCAATCAATCAACTTTTAAAAACAAAATTTAATTATTTTAAATTTAAACAACTGAGAAGAAAGTAGCTCATATATATTAAACAAAAATGAAAAAAATCACAGTGTATAAAAATTATAAATAATAATAGTAGTAAAAATAATAAAAATAGATAAAAATTCAGATTTAATTAGTAAGAAATGATAAGATAAGACGTGGGTAAGAGATTACAAATAATAAAAGAAGTGAAATAGTAAAATATAAAAGAAAACATGACATAATAATAATAATAATAATAATAATAATAATAATAATAATAAGAAGAAGAAATAACATTAAATTAAAATCAAATAAAACTGGGGGTTTGTGATTTAATCAATCAATCAAATTTTAAAAACAAAATTGAATTATTCTAAATTAAGTACTAATTACTAAGTAGCTAATATATGTTAAACAAAAGTAAAAATAACAGTGTATATAAAAATAGAAATAATAATAATAATAATAATAATAATAATAATAATAATAATAATAATAATAAGAAGAAGAAGAAGAAGAAGAAGAAAAATATATAAAAGTTAGGATTTAGTTAGTAAGAAACTAAGATAAAAAGATAATAATAATAATAATAATAATAATAATAATAATAATAATAATAATAATAATAACATAAAAATAATAAATTATGGTACATTAAAATAAAATAAAATAAGAACTAAAAAGTTAAAATAAAAACAAATAGAAATAAAAATAATAAAATTTATTTGACTCCGCCCACTGCATGTCCACTAAACTGGTCCACTAAACTGGTCTAGAATACTGGAGCACCTGGTCAAGGCAGATGAAGCAGCAGCATCAGACCACACAGGATGGTCAGTTGTTCAGCATCAGACCACACATGATGGACAGTTGTTCAGCATCAGACCACACATGATGGACAGTTGTTCAGTATCAGCCCACACATGATGGACAGTTGTTCAGCATCAGACCACACATGATGGACAGTTGTTCAGTATCAGACCACACATGATGGACAGTTGTTCAGTATCAGACCACACAGGATGGACAGTTGTTCAGTATCAGACCACACAGGATGGGCAGTTGTTCAGTAACAGACCACACAGGATGGACAGTTGTTCAGTATCAGACCACACAGGATGGACAGTTGTTTAGTATCAGACCACACAGGATGGACAGTTGTTCAGTATCAGACCGCACATGATGGACAGTTGTTCAGCATCCGACCACACAGGATGGACAGTTGTTCAGCATCAGACCACACAGGATGGGCAGTTGTTCAACATCAGACCACACAGGATGGACAGTTGTTTAGTATCAGACCACACAGGATGGACAGTTGTTCAGTATCAGACCGCACATGATGGACAGTTGTTCAGTATCAGACCACACAGGATGGACAGTTGTTCAGCATCAGACCACACATGATGGGCAGTTGTTCAGCATCAGACCACACAGGATGGGCAGTTGTTTAACATCAGACCACACAGGATGGACAGTTGTTCAGTATCAGACCACACAGGATGGACAGTTGTTTAGTATCAGACCACACAGGATGGACAGTTGTTCAGTATCAGACCACACAGGATGGACAGTTGTTCAGCATCAGACCACACAGGATGGGCAGTTGTTCAGCATCAGACCACACATGATGGGCAGTTGTTCAGTATCAGACTGCACAGGATGGGCAGTTGTTCAGTATCAGACCACACAGGATGGGCAGTTGTTTAGTATCAGACCACACAGGATGGGCAGTTGTTTAGTATCAGACCACGCAGGATGGGAAGTTGTTCAGTATCAGACCACACAGGATGGACAGTTGTTCCATATCAGACCACACAGGATGGACAGTTGTTCAGTATCAGACCACACAGGATGGACAGTTGTTCCATATCAGACCACACAGGATGGACAGTTGTTCCATATCAGATCACACAGGATGGGCAGTTGTTTAGTATCAGACTACACAGGATGGGCAGTTGTTTAGTATCAGACTACACAGGATGGGCAGGATATATTTTGGGTTTAGACCAACACTGACTGCAAGCTCATTCCAAAGCTGGGGGTCTCTGTATGAAAAGGCTCCACCCCTAATATATCTGATCCACTCCCTGATATCTGTCTCTTCATTGGTTTATTAACATGGGTTCCTATAACAACCACTGTGAGCAGGTCTTACTTTAATCTCGACACTGAACCACTCTGAATAACTTTGTTTATATATTAATGTTTTGAATAAAATCAATGAAATTCTAATTTAACATCTTTACTGCTGGCCGGATTCCTCACAGTTCGTTTTACAGGATTTGGTTTTACAGCCGGTTCAAATTCTCCATCAATATATTTAAAACCTCAGTGAACCACATTCTATAGATCAGTGGTCAGCAGTGGTCACCCACCTTGTCCGTCTAGCTGTTGGAGCCGGAAACTTTTTCTGGGATCCAGAAAATCTGCAATTCTTTAAAAGATTCTTCAAAAGCTGGGTCTTAAATCCTAGTTCCCTTAAAACTGGTGACTACAATGCACAACAAAGTCTTTTGATCGAGATATAATTAAAAGTAGTATAATTAAGTGTTCTTAGCTTGTACATGAAGGTGTCCATTTCAATACTTGCTTGGAAATTTATACATATTGTTGAACATTTACACTACCAGTCAAACATTTTAGAAGTGATTTAAATGATAGTGTACTAAAGCGTTTGGCTGGTAGTGTACTAAAACGTTTGACTGGTAGTGTACTAAAACGTTTAACTGGTAGTGTACTAAAATGTTGGACTGGTAGTGTATCCAAAGCGTTTGTCTGGTAGTAGTATCTACAAACGTTTGTCTGGTAGTGGTATCTAAAACGTTTGTCTGGTAGTGTATCTAAAACCGTCATTGGCTGGTAGTGTACTAAAACGTTGTCTGGTAGTGTATCTAAAAACGTTTTGACTGGTAGTGTACTAAAACGTTTACCCTGGTAGTGTATTCTAAAAATTGTGTGACTGGTAGTAGTACTACGTTGACTGATAGGGTACTAAAACGTTGACTGGTAGTGTATCGACTAACGTTTTGGTCTGGTAGTGTACTAAAACGTTTGACTGGTAGTGGTATCAAAAACGTTTGACTGGTAGTTGTACTAAAAACGTGTGTCTGTAGTGTATCTAAAACGTTTTGAATCTGGTAGTGTATCTAAAACGTTTGACTGGTATGTATCTAAAACGTTTGTCTGGTAGTGTATCTAAAAGCGTTGGTCTGGTAGTGTATCTAAAACGTTTGTCTGGTAGTGTATCTATAAACGTTTGTCTGGTAGTAGTATCTAAAATGTTTAACTGGGTATGTATTAAAACGTTTGACTGTAGTGTATCTAAAACGTTGAGACTGGTAGTGTACTAAAACGTTTGTCTGGTAGTGGTATCTAAAACGTTTGACTGGTAGTGTATCAAACACGTTTAGACTGGGTAGTGTACTAAAACGTTAATGTAGTGTATCTAAAGCGTAGACTGGTAGTGTACTAAACGTTTGACTGGGAGTGTACTAAAACGTTAACTGTATGTAGTATCTAAAACGTTTGTCTTGTAGTGGTATCTAAAACGTTTGAACTGGTAGTGTATCTATAAACCTTTGAGACTGGTAGTGTATCTAAAACGTTTGTCTGGTAGTGTATCTAAAACGTTTAACTGGTGTGTATCTATAAACGTTTCGGCTGGTATGTATCTAAAATGTTTAACCTGGTAGTGTATCTAATAACGGTTTGTCTGGTAGTGTAGTCTAAAACGTTTGTACTGGTAGTGTATCTAACACGTTTGACGGGTAGTGTACTAAAACGGTCTGGTAGTGTATCTAAAACGTTTGACTGGTAGTGTATCTAAAACGTGTGACCTGGTATGTGTACTACTAAAACGTATTATCTGGTATGTAGTCTACAAACGTTTGTCCGGTAGTGTATCTAAAACGTGAGACTGGGTAGTGTACTACTAAAACACGTTTGACTGTAGTGTACTAAAACGTTTTAACTGGTAGTAGTCTCTATAGCGTTTGACTGGTAGTGGTATCTAAAAGTTTTGTCCTGGTAGTGTACTAAAACATTTGACTGGTAGTGTACTAAAACGTTTAAACTCGTAGTGTATCTAAAACGTTTAAACTGGTAGTGTATCTAAAAACGTTTGGGCTGGTAGTGACTAAAACGTTTGACTGGTAGTGTACGAAAACGTTTAAACTGGGGTAGTGTATCTAAAGAAAACGTTTGTCTGGTGTAGTGACATGCTATAAACGTTTGACTGGTAGTGTTGTCTAAAACCTTTGACTGTAGTGTATCTAAAACGTTTGTCTGGTTAGTGGTATCGAAAACGTTTAACTGGGTGTATCTAAAACGTTTGGCTGGTACGTGTGTATCTAAAAATGTTGAACTGGTACTGTATCTAAAACGTTGTGTCTGGTGAGTGATCTAAAACGGTTTGGACTGGTATTGTAGTCTTATAACGTTTACACTGGTAGTGTTATCTAAAAACCCTTTGGGCTGGTGAGTGTATCTAAAACTTTTAACTGTTAGGGTACGAAAACGTTTAACTTTTAGTGTATCTAAAAATGTTTGACTGGTAGTGTACATACACTTTTTCACGTGGTAGTGTATCTAAAAACCCTTTGATTGGTAGTGTACTAAAAGCGTTTGACGGTAGTGTACAAACAGTTTGGCTGGTACTCGTATCTAAAACGTGAAAACTGGTAGTGTATCTAAACCCTATGAGTGGTAGTGGTACTAAACACGTTTGGTCTGGTAGAGTACTATAAACGGTTTAACTGGTAATGTATCTACATAGCGTTGATCTGTAGTGGTATCTATAAACATTTGACTGGTAGTTGTACTTAAAACTGTAAACTGTGATGGTGTATCTTAAAAGCGTTTGTGCTGGTAGTGTACGTATAACCATTTGACATGGTAGTGTATCTAAAATGTTTGACTGGTAGTGTATCTAAACACGTTTGACTGTGTAGTGTATCTTATAAACGTATTGGCTGGTAGTGTATCTAAACACGTTTGACTGGAAGTGTATCTAAAACTTTGACTGGTAGTGTATCTAAAACGTTTGCTGGTAGTGTATCGAAAACGTTTAACTGGTGGTGGGTATCTAAAACGTTATTGGCTGGTAGTGTATCTAAAATGTTTAAACTGGCTAGTGTAGCTAAAAACGTTTTGTCTGGTAGTGTATCTAAAACGTTATAAACCAGTGGTGTATCTAAAACGTTTGTCTGTATTGTATCTAAAATGTTTGCTGGTATGTGTAATCTAAAACGTTTTATACTCTGTGGTGTATCTAAAACGTTATCGGCTGGTAGTGTAATCTAAAATGTTAACTGGTAGTGTATCTAAAACGTTTGGTCTGGTAGTGTATCTAAAACGTTTTGACTGGTAGTGTATCTAAAACGTTTCATCTGGTAGGTTTATCCTAAAAACCTTTGGCTGGTTAGTGTATCTAAAACATTAACTGGTAGTGTACTACACACGTGTAACTGGTTAGTGTATCACACTGTGACTGGTAGTGCTCACTAAAACGTTTGGCTGGTAGTGTACTAGACAACGTTTAACTAGGTACAAGTCGTCTACGAAAAGCTATAGTGACTGGTAGTGTATCTAAAACATTTGACTTGTAGTGTATCCCTACAATTTGTGTTATGACTGGTAGTGTATCGTAGGAAACGACTTCACTAGGTATGTATACTACAAACCTTTGGCTGGTAGTGTATCTAAAAACATTTTGACTGTAGTGTTATCTATAAAACGTTTACTTGTAGTTATCCTAATCAAACGTTTCTAACTGGGTGGTGTATCATAAAACGTTTGGCTGGTAGTGTATCTCATATTGTTTAACTGGAGTGGTACTCAAAATGTGTTTGTCTGGTAGTGTACTAAAACATTTTGGACTGGGTAGTTACTAAAACGTATCATGGTAGAGTATCTAAAGCTTTGTCTGGTAGTGTACTAAAACATTTGACTGGTAGTGTTCTAAAACCGTAATAACTGGTATGGTAATCTAAAGCGTTTGTCTGGTAGTGTACTACAAACATGTTAAACTGGGTAGTGTACTAAAATGTTTAACGGTAGTGTATGCTAAAAATTGTTGACTGGTAGTGAATCTAAATGCGTTTGTCTGGTAGTGTAACAAAACATTTGACTTGTAGTGTACTAAAAACGTTTAACTGGTAGTGTATCTAAAGCGTTTGTCTGGGAGTGTACCTAAAACATTTGACTGGGTAGTGTTACCACAAATCCCGTATTAAAATCTGGTAAAGTGTATCTAAAATGTTTGACTGGGTAGTGTATCTAAAACGTTTGGACTGGGTAGTGTACTAAAACATTTGCACTGTAGTTGTACTAAAAACGTTTAACTGTATGTGGTATCTAAAGCGTTTGTCTGGGAGTGTACATAAAACATTTGACTGGTAGGGACTAAACCGTTATAACTGGTAGTGTATCTAAAGGCTTTATCTGGTAGTGTACTAAAAACATTTGACTGGTATAGTGTACTACGTAAACTGGTAGTGTATCTAAAGCGTTTGTCTGGTAGTGTACTAAAACATTTGACTTGTAGTGTACTAAAACGTTTAACTGGTAGTGTACTAAAACATTTGTCTGGTAGTGTATCTAAAACGTTTGACTGGTAGTGTATCTAAAACGTTTGACTGGTAGTGTACTAAAACGGTTTGTCATGGGTAGTGTATCTAACACGTTTTGACTGGTAGTGTATCTAAAACGTTGTCTGATAGTGTACTAAAACACGTTTTACTGGTAGTGTATCTAAAACCTTTGTCTGTAGTTTAACTAAAACGTTTGACTGGTAGTGTATCTAAAACGTTTGACTGGTAGTGTACTAAAAGACGTTTAACTGGTTAGTGTAAACTAAAACGTTTGACTGGTTGCTCATCTAAAGAAACTGTTGGTTCTGGGTAGTGTAATCTAATGCGTTGTGTCTGGTAGTGATATCTAAAAGGTTTGTCTGGTATGTGTATCTAAAACGTTTGGGTCTGTAGTCGTATCTAAACACGTTTGTGTCTGGTAGTGTATCTAAAAATGTTTAACTGGTAGTGTAATATAAAACGTTTGACTGTAGTGTACTAAAAACGTTTTGACTGGTAGTGTACTTAAAAAACGTTTGTCTGTAGTGTATCATAAACGTTTGACTGTGATGTATCTAACAACGTTTCGACTGGTAGTGTATCTAAAACTTTTATACTGGTAGTGTATCAAAAGCTTTGGACTGGTAGTGTACTAAAAACGTTTGACTGTTAGTGTAGCTAAAACGTTTAACTGGTAGTGTATCTAAAACGTTTGTCTGGTAGTGTATCTAAAACGTTTGACTGGTAGGTTACTAAAACGTTTGACTGGTAGTGTACTAAAACGCTTTACACTGGTAGTGTATCTAAAGCGTTTGACTGTTAGTGTATCTAAAAACGTTTTGGTCTGGTAGTGTACTACAAACATTTGACTGGTAGTGTACTAAAACGTTTAACTCGTAGTGTATCTAAAATGATTTAACTGGTAGTGGTAGCTAAAAACGTTTTGGCTGGTAGTGTACAAAAACGTTGATCAGGTAGTGTACTAAAACTTTTAACTGGTAGTGTAATCTAAAAACGTTATGTCTGGAGTGTATCTAAAAACGTTTGACCTGGTAGTGTATCTAAAACCTTGGACTGGTAGGTATCTAAAACGTTTGTCTGGTAGTGTATCTAAAACGTTTAACTGGTGGTGTATGCTAAAACGTTTGGCTGTAGTGTATGCTAAAATTTTTATCTGTTAGTGTATCTAAACACGTTTGTCTGGTAGTGTATCTAAAACGTTTGACTGGTAGTGTATCTAAAACGTTTAACTGGTAGTGTGATCTAAAACCTATGGCTGGTAGTGTATCTACAAAACTTTAACAGGTAGTGTAACTAAGAAACGTTTAAACTGGTAGTGTATCTAAAATGTTTGACTGGTAGTGTGACTAAAAATCGTTTAACTGGTAGTGTAGTCTAAAACCTTTGATATGGTATTGTAGCTAAAACGTTTGACTGGTAGTGTACCTAAAACGCGTTTGGCTGGTACTGCTATCTAAAAACGTAACTGGTGAGTGTATCTAAATACCTTTGATTGGGTAGTGTTACTAAAACTTTTGACTGGTAGTGTACTAAAACGTTTAACTGTAATGTATCTAAGCGTTGAATCTGGTAGTGTACTAAACATTTGAGTGGTAGTGTACTAAAACTTTAACTGGGTAGTGATATCTAAAAGCGTTTGTCTGGTAGTGTACCTAAAACATTTGACTGGGTAGTGGTATCTAAAATGTTTGACTGGAGTAGTATCTAAAACGTTTGGCCTGTAGTGAGTATCCATAAAATCGTCTTTTGGCTGGTAGTGAATCTAAAACGGTGACTGGAAGTGTATCTAAAACCTTTGATGGTAGTGTGTATCTAAAAAACGTGTGCTGGTAGTGTATCTAAACGTTAAAACAGGTGTGTATCTAAAACGTTTGTCTGGTAGTGCTATCTAAAAAAGTTTGCTGGTAGTGTATCTAAAACGTTTAACTGTGGTGTTATCTAAAACGTTTGGCTTGGTAGTGTATCTAAAATGTTTAACTGGTAGTGTATCTAAAACGTTTGTCTGGTAGTGTATCTAAAACGTTTGACTGGTAGTGTATCTAAAACGTTTAACTGGTAGTGTATCTAAAACCTTTGGCTGGTAGTGTATCTAAAACATTTAACTGGTAGTGTACTAAAACGTTTAACTGGTAGTGTATCTAAAATGTTTGACTGGTAGTGTACTAAAACGTTTGGCTGGTAGTGTACTAAAACGTTTAACTGGTAATGTATCTAAAGCTTTGGTCTGGTAGTGTACTAAAACATTTGACTGGTAGTGTATCTAAAATGTTTGTGACTGGGTATGTATCATAAAACGTTTCACTGGTAGTGGTATTAAAACCTTTGGCTCGGGTATAGTGTATCTAAAACATTTGACTGGTAGTGTATCTAAAATCGTTTACTTGTAGTGTATCTAAAACGGTTTAACTGGTGGGTATCTAAAACGTTTGGGCTGGTAGTGTATCTAAAATGTTTACTGGTCGTGCTCTAAAGTGTTTGTCTGGTAGTGTACTAAAAACATTTGATTGGTAGTGTATCTAAACGTTTAACTGGTAGTGTAATCTAAAGCGTTTTGTCTGGTAGTGTACTAAAACATTTGACTGGTATGGTACTAAAAACGTTTTTAACTGGTAGTGTATCTAAACGCGTTTGTCTGGTAGTGTACTAAAACTACTTAACTGGCAGTGTACTAAACATGTTTAACTGGGTGTGTTATCTAAAATGTGTGACTGTACGTGTTATCTAAAGCGTTTGCCTGGGTAGTGGTACTAAAACATTTGACTTGTAGTGTACTAAACGTTTAACTGTAGTGTAGCTATAAGCCGTTTGTCTGGGAGTGACTACTAAACACATTTGACTGGTACGTGTACTAAACCGTTTAACTCTGTAGTGTATCTAAAAAGCGTTTATCTGGTAGGGTGTACTACAACATTTGACTTGGTCAGTGGTACTAAAACGTTTAACTGTACTCGTGCTATCCAGACGTTTGCGTCTGGTATGATGGTACTAAATAACGTTTAACTGGGTAGTGTTATCTACACGTTTGACATGGTAGTGTACTAAAACGTTTAAACTGGTAGTGTACTAAAAACTTTCTCACGTAGTGTATCTAAAACGGTTACTGGTAGTGTATCTAAAACGTTGTGACTGGTGAGGTACTAAAACGTTTAACTGGTAGTGTATCTAAAGCGTTTTGTCTGGTAGTGTACTAAAAACGTTTCAACTGGTAGTGTATCTAAAACATTTTGACTTGTAGTGTACTAAAACCGTATAACTGGTAGTGTACTAAAACTTTTCTCACGTAGTGTATCTAAAACGTTTTAACGTAGTGTATCTAAATACTGTTTGACTGGTAGTGTACTAAAACGTTTGGCTGGTATGGTACTAAAACGTTTAAGCTGTACTGTATCTAAAGCTATGGGTCTGGTAGTGTACTAAAAACAGTTTGACTGGTAGTGTATCTAAAATGTTATGACTGGGTAGTGTATCTAAAAACGTTTCACTGGTATGTATCTAAAACCTTTGGGCTGGTAGTGTATCTAAAACATATGTGACTGGTAGTGTATCTAAAACGTTTACTTGTAGTTATCTAAAACGTTTAACTGGTGTGTATCTAAAAACGTTTGGCTGGTATGTATACTAAAATGTTTCAACTGGTAGTGTATCTAAAGCGTTTGTCTGTTAGTGTACTAAAACCATTTGACTGGTAGTGTACTAATAACGTTTTAACTGTATGTGTATCTAAAGCGTTTTTCCGGTATGTACTAAAACATTTCACTGTAGTGACTAAAACTTTAAAGTCTGGGAGTGTATCTAAAAGCGTTTTTGTCTGGTAGTGTACTAAACACATTAACTGGTAGTGTATCTAAAAGCGTTTGACTGGTAGTGTATCTAAAACGTCTTGTCTGGTAGTGTACTAAAACATTTGACTTTTGAGTGATTTACGTTAACGTATGTATCGAAAGCGTGTTTGTCTGTACTGTACTAAAACATTTGACTGGTAGTGTACTAAACCTTTAACGGGTCAGGTGTATCTAAAGCGTTATACTGGGTAGTGTACTAAAAACATTTGACTGGTATGTGGTACTAAAACGTTTATCTGGTAAGTGTATCTAAAGCGTTTTGTGCTGTATGTACGACACGGTTTGACTGGTAGTGTACTAAAACGTTTATAAATGGTAGTGTATTAAAACGTTGTGACTGGTAGTGTAGTAAAAACGTTAGACTTGTAGTGTACTAAAACCGTTGACTGGTAGTGGTACTAAAACGTTTACTGGTAGTGTACTAAAACGTTTAAACTGGTAGTGTATCTAAAACACGTGTTTACTGAGTATGTATCTAAAACGTTTAACTGGTAGTGTATCTAAAACATTTGACTGGCTAGTGTATCTAAAATCGTGTTAACTGGTAGTGTATCTAAAGCCGTTTGTCTGGGAGTGTACTAAAACATTTGACTGGTATGTACTAAACGTTTAAACTGTAGTGTACTCTAAAGCGTTTTTGTCTGGTAGTGGTATCTAAAATGGTTTTGCCTGGTAGTGGTATCTAAAGCGTTTTGTCTGGTAGTGTACTAAAACATTTGACTTGTAGTGTAGCAAACACGTTTTAACTGGTAGTGTGATCTAATAGCGTTTGTCTGGGAGTGTACTCACACACATTTTGACTGGGTAGTGTACTAAACCCGTATAACTGGTAGTGTAATCCTAGAGCGTTTACTGGTAGCGAACTAAAACAATTTGACTGGTATTGTACTAAAACGTTTAACTGGTAGTGTATCTAAAGCGTTTGTCTGGGTAGTGTACTACATACACATTTGACTTTGTAGTGTACTAAAACGTTTAAAACTGGTAGTGTATATCTAAGAGCGTGTGTCTGCTATGGTACGAGTAAAACGTTTAACTGGTAGTGTATCTAAAGCGTGTTGGTCTGTGTATGTGTACTAAAAAACCGTTTAACTGGTAGTGTATCTAAAACGTTTGACTGGTAGTGTACTAGTAACGTTTATACTAGTAGTGTAGCTAAAACGTTTAACTGGTAGTGTATCTAAACAGACGTTTGTGTCTGGTAGTGTAACTAAAACGTTTAACTGGTAGTGTATCTAAAACATTTGACTGTAGTGTACTAAAACGTTTAAACTGGTAGTGTACTAAAACGTTTTCTCACGTAGTGTACTAAAAACGCATTTAACTGGTAGTGTATCTTACACGTTTGAACTGGTAGTGTACTAAAACGTTTGGCTGGTAGTGTACTAAAACGTTTAACTGGTAATGTATCTAAAGCTTTGGTCTGGTAGTGTATCTAAACATTTGTGACTGGTAGTGGTATCTACAAATGTTTGACTGGTAGTGTATCTACTAAAAACGTTCACTGTAGTGTATCTAAAAACTTTTCGGCTGGTACGAGTGTATCTACAACATTTGACTGGTAGTGTACTAAAACATTTGACTGGGTATTGTATCTAAAACGGTTTACTTGTGTGTATCTTAAAACGTTTAACTGGTGTGTATCTAAACGTTTGGCCTGTGTAGTGTATCTAAAATGCTTTACACTTGATAGTGTATCTAAAGCGTATGTGTCTGGTAGTGTACTAAAACATTGACCTGGGTAGTGTTCTAAAACGTTTAACTGGTAGTGTATCTAAAGCGTTTGTCTGGGTAAATGTACTAAAAACATTTCCACTGGTAGTGTACTAAAACGTTTAACTGGTAGTGTATCTAAAGGGTGCGTTTGTCTGGTAGTGTATCTAAACACATTTAACTGGTAGTGTACTAAAACATTACCTGGTCGTGAATCTAAAACGTTTGACTGGTAGTGTATCTAAAGCGTTTGTCTGGTAGTGTACTAAAACATTTGACTTGTAGTGTATTAAAACGTTTAACTGGTAGTGTATCTAAAGCGTTTGTCTGGTACTGTACTAAAACATTTGACTGGTAGTGTACTAAACCTTTTAACTGGTAGTGTATCTAAAGCGTTTATCTGGTAGTGTACTAAAACATTTGACTGGTAGTGTACTAAAACGTTTACTGTAGGGTATAGCTAAACGGTTTGTCTGTTGTACTAAAACATTTGACTGGTAAAGTACTAAAAACGTTTAACTGTAGTGTATCTAAAGCGGGTGGTCTGGGAGTGTCTAAAAGCATTTGACTGTAGTGTACTAAACGTTTAACGGTATGTATCTAAACCGTTTTGTCGGTAGTGTACTCAAAACGTTTAACTGGTAGTGAATCTAAGCGTTTGTCTGGTAGTGTACTAAAACGTTTATACTGGTAGTGTACTAAAACGTTTTCACTGGTATGTACTAAAACGTTTTGAAACTGGGTATTGTAGTAAAACGTTTGACTGTAGTGTACTAAAACCTTTGACTGGTAGTGTCATCGAATAACGTTTGGTGGTATGTACTAAACGTTTAAACTGGTAGTGGTACTAAAACGTTTAACTGGTAGTGTATCTAAAACGTTTTGACTGTATGTATCTAAAAACGTATTGGACTGTAGTGTATCTAAAACGGTTTTGACTGGTAGTGTATCTAAAATACTTTGACTGGTAGTGTATCTAAAACGTTTGACTGGTAGTGTATCTAAAACGGTTGGTTAACTGGTGGTAGTTATCTAAAAACGTTTACACTGGTATGTATTAAAACAGTTTGACTTGGTAGTTGTATCTAAAACGTTTGACGGTAGTGTATCTAAAACGTTAAAGACTGGTAGTGTATCTAAAACGTTTTGACTGGTAGGTTATCTAAAACGTTTTGACTGGTAGTGTACTAAAAACATGTAGACTCGGTAGGGTAACTAAACGTTTTAACTGCGAGAGTGGTAGTGCTAAAGAGGTGTGGGTGGGTAAAGTGTGACGGGGTAGTGTATCTAAAACTAAATCGTAGTGTATCTAAAAGCGTTGGTAGTGTATAGCACTTATAACGTTTGACCTGGTATGTGTATCTTAAACGTTTAACTGGTGTGTATCTAAAACGTTTTGGCTGGTAGTGTATCTAAAATGTCTAAAGCTGGGTATGTATCTAAAACGTTTGTCTGGTAGTGTACTAAAACATTTAACTGGTAGTGTATCTAAAACGTTTGACTGGTAGTGTATCTAAAGCGTTTGTCTGGTAGTGTACTAAAACATTTGACTTGTAGTGTACTAAAACGTTTAACTGGTAGTGTATCTAAAGCGTTTGTCTGGGAGTGTACTAAAACATTTGACTGGTAGTGTACTAAACCGTTTAACTGGTAGTGTATCTAAAGCGTTTATCTGGTAGTGTACTAAAACATTTGACTGGTAGTGTACTAAAACGTTTAACTGGTAGTGTATCTAAAGCGTTTGTCTGGTATGCACCTAAACATAGTGACGGTAGTGTACTAAAACGTTTAAACTGGTAGTGTATCAAAAGCGTTTGACTGGTAGTGTACTAAACGTTTAACTGGTAGTGTATCTAAAGCGTTTGGTTCTGGTAGTGTACCTAAAAACGTTTAACTGGAGTGTACAAAACACGTTAACTGGTAGTGTTACTAAACGGTTTGACTGGTATGTAGTAAAAACGTTTGACTGGTAGTGTACTAAAACCTTTGACTGGTAGTGTATCTAAAAACGTTTGGCTGGTAGTGTACTATAAAGTTTAACTGGTAGTGTACTAAAACTTTTAACTGGTAGTGTATCTAAAACGTTTATAAACTGGTAGTGTAATCTAAAAACATATGACTGGTAGTGTATCTAAAAACGGTTTTGACTGGTAGTGTACTAAAACTTTTAACTCGTAGTGTATCTAAAATGTTTAACTGGTAGTGTATCTAAAACGTTTGACTGGTAGTGTATCTAAAACGTTTGACTGGTAGTGTACTAAAACGTTTGACTGGTAGTGTACTAAAACTTTTAACTCGTAGTGTGACTAAAACGTTTTAACTGGTTAGTGGTACTCAAAAACGTTTGGCTGGTAGTGTACTAAAACGTTTGACTGTATGTATCTAAAACGTTTGTCTGGTACGTGTATCTACAAACGTTTGTCTGGGTAGTGGAATCGAAAACATGTGAACTGGGTAGTGTATCTAAAACGTTTGACGTGGTAGTGTATCTAAAAGCGTTGTGTCTGTAGTGTACTAAAACAATTTGACTGGTAGTGTACTAAAACATTTAACTGGTAGTGTTATCTAAAGCGTTTGTCGGTAGTGTACTAAAAGATTTGACTTGTAGTGTACTAAAACGTTTAACTGGTAGTGTGATCTACAAGCGTTTATCTGGTATGATTACGAAAAACATTTGACTGGTAGCTGTACTAAAACATTTATCTGGTAGTGTATCTAAAAGCGTTTGTCTGGTAGTGTACCAAACACGTTTGACTGGTAGTGTACTAAAAAACTTTTAACTCGTAGTGTACTACTAAAATGTTTAACTGGTAGTGTATCTCTAAACGTTTGACTGTAGTGTATCTAAAATGTTTGGCTGGTAGTGTATCTAAAATGTTTGTCTGGTAGTGTATCGTAAAACGTTTGACTGGTAGTGGATCTAAAGCGTTGTCTGGTACGGTTACCTAAAGCACGTGACTGGTGTGTGTATCTAAAATCGTTTGTCTGGTAGTGTATCTAAAACGTTTGTCTGGTTAGTAGTATCTAAATAAATATTTGACTGTGGTGTGTAACTACCTTGTAGCTAATACGTTTCAGTGATCTAAAACGGTATTAGTTACTAGCTAGTGCTGGTCTAAAATGAATCTAAAAAGACTTTGTCTGGTATCGAGATATCAATAGCACTGGAGGCTGATCTTAATCGTTTCACTGGTAGTGTATCTAAAACCTTTGGCTAGGTAGGGTATCTAAAACATTTGACTGGTAGTGTATCTAAAACGTTTGACTGGGTATAGTGTATCCTATAAATGTTTGACTGGTAGTAATACTAAAACGTCTTTCACTGGTAGTGTATCTAAAACGTTTGG
This sequence comes from Megaleporinus macrocephalus, assembly GCA_021613375.1. Lineage (NCBI taxonomy): Eukaryota > Metazoa > Chordata > Actinopteri > Characiformes > Anostomidae > Megaleporinus > Megaleporinus macrocephalus. The sequence continues at coordinate 2,866,290 of CM038726.1, forward strand.
CTGGGTAGTGTATCTAAAATGGGATAACTGGTAGTGTATCTAAAACGATTTGTACTGGGGTAGTGGTATCTAAAACACGTTTGACTGGTAGTGTATCTAAAACGTTTCACTGGTAGTGTACTAAAACGTTTAACTGGTAATGTATAATAAAGCGTTGGGTCTGGTAGTGTATCATAAACGTTTTAAACTGGTATGTGTACTAAAACGTTTAATCTGGTAGTGTATCTAAAACGTTTGATTGGTAGTGTACTAAAAACGATTTGACTGGTAGTGTACTAAAAACGTTTTGGCTGGTATGTGTACTAAAACGGTTTAAACTGTTAATGTATATAAACGTTAGTCTCTGGTAGTGTACTAAAACATTTGACTGGTAGTGTACTAAAAACGTTTAACTGGTCAGTGTTATCTAAAACGTTTGAACTGGTATTGTATCTAAAATGTTTAGGACTGTAGTGTACTAAAACGTTTGACTGGTAGTGTATCTAAAACGTTTGTCTGTAGTGTATCTAAAACGTTAGGACTGGGTAGTGTATCTAAAATGTCTTTGCACTGGTAGTGTATCTAAAAACATTTCACTGGTAGTGTATCTAAAACCCTTTGGCTGGTAGTAGTATCGTAAAACATTTGACTGGTAGTGTATCTAAAACATTTGACTGGTTAGTGTATCTAAAACGTTTGACTGGTAGTGTATCTAAAACTGTTCACTGGTAGCGTATCTAAAACCTTATGATGTAGTGTATCAAATACCATTTGACTGGTAGTGTATCTTAAACATTTGGCTGGTAGTGTATCTAAAACGGTTTGGTAGTGTATCTAAAACGTGATGACTGGTAGTGCATCTAAAACGTTGACTGGTAGTGTACTAAAACGCTTGACTGGTAGTGTATCTAAAACGTTTGTCTTGTAGTGTATCTAAAAATGTTTTGACTGGTAGTGTATCTAAAATGTGTATAACTGGTGGTGTATTCTAAAACGTTTGGCTGGTATTGTATCTAAAACGTTTGGACTGGTAGTGTACTAAACAACGTAACTGGGTAGTGTATCTAAAACCTTTGGGATGGTAGTGTATCTAAAACATTTAACTGGTAGTGTACTAAAACTTTAAACTGGTAGTGTATCTACAAACGTTTGACTCGGGTAGTGTACTAAAAATGTTTAACTGGTAGTGTATCTAAAACCCTTTGACTGGTAGTATACTAAAACTGACTGGTAGTGTACTAAAACACGTTTGGCTGGTAGTGTACTAAAAGGATTATCTGGTAATGGTATCTAAAGCTATTGGTCTGGTTAGTTTTACTAACAACATTTGATGTATAGTGTACTAAATCGTTTAACTGGTAGATGTATCTAAAGCGTTTTGTCTGGTAGTTGTACTAAAACATTTAACTGTTAGTGGACTAAACATGTTTAACTGGTAGTTGTACCAAAAACATTTGACTGTAGTTGTACTAAAACGTTTAACTGTAGTGTATCTAAAACGTTTGTCTGGTAGTGTACTAAAACTTTACGCTCGTAGTGTATCTAAAATGTTTAACAGGTAGTAGTATCTAAAACGTTGGCTGGTAGTGTACTAAAACTGTATGACTGTAGTGTACTCTAAAACGTTTGTCTGGTAGTGTATCTAAAACGTTTGGCTGGTAGTGTATCTAAAACGTTTGATTGGTAGTGTATCTAAAACCTTTGACTGGTAGTGTATCTAAAACTTTTGTCTGGTAGTGTATCTAAAACGTTTGTCTGGTAGTGTATCTAAAATATTTGACTGGTAGTGTATCTAAAACATTTCACTGGTAGTGTATCTAAAACCTTTGGCTGGTAGTGTATCTAAAACGTTTGTCTGGTAGTGTATCTAAACTATTGGACTGGTGGTGGTATCTAAAACGTTTTCACTGGTATGTATCTAAAAACCTTTGGCTGGTAGTGTATCCTAAAACATTTGACTGGTAGTGTATCTAAAACGTTGACTGGTAGTGTATCTAAAAATGTTTGACTGGTAGTATATCTAAATCGTTCACTGGTAGTGTATCTAAAAACATTTGGCTGTAGTGAGTTTATCTAAAATGTTTACCGGTCAGTGTATCTAAAACGATTGTCTGGTAGTGTTTATCTAAAACGTTTGGACTGGTAGTGTATCTAAAAACGTTTTGACTGTAGTGTACTAAAACGTTTGGCTGGTAGTGTACTAAAACTTTTAACTGGTAATGTATATAAAGCGTTCGTCTGGTAGCGTATCTAAAACATTTAACTGGTAGTGTACTAAAACGTTTAACTGGTAGTGTATATAAAGCGTTGGTCTGGTAGTGTACTAAAACATTTGACTGGTAGTGTATCTAAAACGTTTGACTGGTAGTGTATCTTAAACGTTTGGCTGGTAGTGTATCTAAAACGTTTGTCTGGTAGTGTATCTAAAACATTTGGACTGGGTAGTGTGTCTAAAAACGTTGGACCTGGTAGTGTACTATAAAACGTTTGACTGTAGTGTATCCAAAAAGCGTTTGTCTGGTAGTGTATCTAAAACGTTTGGACTGGTAGTGTATCTAAAATGTTTGACTGGTAGTGTATCTAAAACGTTTGACTGGTAGTGTATCTAAAACCTTTGGTTGGTAGTGTATCTAAAACATTTGACTGGTAGTGTATCTAAAACGTTTGACTGGTAGTGTATCTAAAACGTGTGACTGGTTGTGTATCTAAAACGTTTCACTGGTAGTGTATCTAAAACCTTTGGATGGTAGTGTATCTAAAACATTTGACTGGTAGTGTATCTAAAACGTTTGACTGGTAGTGTATCTTAAACATTTGGCTGGTAGTGTATCTAAAACGTTTGTCTGGTAGTGTATCTAAAACGTTTGACTGGTATGTATCTAAACACGTTTGACTGGTATGTGTACTCAAAACGTTTGGACTGGTAGTGTATCTAAAACGTTTGTCTGGTAGTGTATCTAAAACGTTTGACTGGTAGTGTATCTGAAAAACGTTTAGCTGGTGGTGTATCTAAAACTGTTTGGGCTGGTAGTGTAATCCTATAATGTTTAACTTGAAGTGTATCTAAAACGTTTGTCTGGTAGTGTATCTAATACGTTTTGACTGGTAGGGTATCTGAAAAACGTTTAACTGGTAGTGTATCTAAAGCTTTGTGGTCTGGTAGTTTAATAAAACATTTGACTGGTTGAGTGTACCTAAAACGTTTTAATGTTAGTGGTATCCTAAAGCGTTTGTCTGGTAGTGTACTAAAACATTTATCGGTAGTGTACTAAAATGTGTAACACGGTAATGTGTACTAAAAACGTTAAACAGTATGTGTATCTAAAGCGTTTATCTGGTAGTGTACTAAAACATTTGACTGGTAGTGTACTAAAACGTTTAACTGGTAGTGTATCTAAAGCGTTTGTCTGGTAGTGTACTAAAACGTTTAACTGGTAGTGTACTAAAACGTTTAACTGGTAGTGTACTAAAACGTTTGACTGGTAGTGTAGTAAAACGTTTGACTGGTAGTGTACTAAAACGTTTGACTGGTAGTGTAGTAAAACGGTGTGACTGTGTAGTGTACTAAAACGTTTAACTGGTAGTGTACTAATAAACTTTTGGCTGGTAGTGTATCTAAAACACTTTGACAGGTAGTTACTACAAACGTTTGACTGGTATGCTACTAAAACGTTTTTGTAACCTGGTAGTGTACTAAAACGTTTAACTGGTAGTGTATCTAAAACTTATGACTGGTAGTGTATCTAAAACGTTTAAACTGGTAGTGGATCTAAAATATTTGACTGGTAGTGTTATCTAAAAACGTTTGACTGGTAGTCGTCATCTACAAACGTTTGGCTGGTAGTGTACTAAAACGTTTTGACTGGTAGTGTACTAAAAACGTTTAATCTGGAGTGTGAGTCTAAAATGTGTTAACTGGTAGATGTATCTAAAAACGTTTTGACTGGTAGTGTACTATAAAACGTTTACTTGTATGTGTATCTAAAAACGTTGACTGGTAGTGAATCTAAAACTGTTGATTGGTAGTGTACTAAAACGTTGGGACTGGTAGTGTAGTAAAACGTTTGTCTGTAGTTGTACTAAAACGTTTGAACTGGGTGTGTGTCTAGAAAACCTTTGGCTGGTAGTGTATCTAAAAACGTTTTGACTGGTAGTGTACTAACAACGTTGACTGGTAGTGTACTAAAACGTTTAACTGGTAGTGTACTAAACACGTTTAACTTTTAGTGTATCTACGTTTGACTGGTAGTGCATCTAAAACGTTTATACTGCTTAGTGTGATCTAAAACGTTTGACTGGTAGATGTATCTAAAAACATTTAACTGGTAGTGTATCTAAAACGTTTACTGGTAGTGTATCAAAAAACGTTTGGCTGGTAGTGTACTCTAAACACGTTTGGCTGGTAGTGTATCTAAAACATTTAAACTGGTAGCTGTATACTAAAACGTTTTGACTGTAGTGTATCTAAAACGTTTAACTGGTAGCGTAGCAAAAACGTTTGGCTGGTGAGTGTATCTAAAACGTTTGACTGGTAGTGTATCTAAAACATTTGCTGGTATGTAGCTAAAGTTTGACTGGTTAGTGTATCTAAAAACTGTTGTCTGGTGAGTGTACTAAAACGTTTAACGTGGTTATGTGTATACATAAAACGTTTGGCTGGTAGTGTACTAAACGTTTTCAACTGGTAGTGTATCCTAAAACGTTTTGACTGGTAGTCTATCTAAAACGTTTGACTGGTAGTGTATCTAAAACGTTTGGGTTTTGGTAGTGTACTAAAACTTTTAACAGTAGTGTATCTATAGCGTTTATCTGGTAGTGTACTAAACATTTGACTGGTAGTGTACTAAAACGTTTAACTGGTAGTGTATCTAAAGCGTTTATCTGGTAGTGTACTAAAACATTTGACTGGTAGTGTACTAAAACGTTTAACTGGTAGTGTATCTAAAGCGTTTGTCTGGTAGTGTACTAAAACATTTGACTGGTAGTGTACTAAAACGTTTAACTGGTAGTGTATCTAAAGCGTTTGTCTGGTAGTGTTACTAAAAACGTTTAACTGGTAGTGTACTAAAACGTTTAACTGGTGTAGTGTACTAAAACGTTTGACTGGTATTGTAGTAAAACGTTTGACTGGTAGTGTCACTAAAATACGGCTTTAACTGGTAGTGTACTAAAACCTTTGGCTGGTATGGTATCTAAACATTTGACAGGTAGTGTACTAAATACGTTTGACTGGTAGTTGTACTAAACGTTTAACTGTTAGTGTACTAAAACGTTTAACTGGTAGTGTATCTAAAATCGTTTGACTGGTAGTGTATCTAAAACTAGTTTAACTGGTAGTGTATCTAAAACATTTGACTGGTAGTGTATCTAAACATTTACTGGTAGTGTATCTAAAAACGTTTTGACTGGTAGTGTATCTAAAACGTTTGGTGGTAGTGTACTAAAACGTGATCTTTGACTGGTAGTGTACTACGTTTAACTGGTAGTTGTATCTAAAATGTTTAACGGGTAGTGTGATCTAAAACGTTTGACTGGTAGTGTACTAAAACGTTTGACTGGTAGTGTACTAAAACACGTTTAACTGGTAGTGTACTAAAATGTTTAAACTGGTAGTGTATCTAAATACGTTTGTCTGGTAGTGTACTAAATCGTTTGATCGGTAGTGTACTAAAAACGTTTGAACTGGTAGTGTACTAAAAACCTTTGGCTGGTAGGGTATCTAAAACATTTGGACTGGTAGTGTACTAAAACTTTGTTTACTGGTAGTGTATCTAATGTTTATACTGGTAGTGTATCTAAAACGTTTTGGACTGGTAGTCGACTAAAAACGTTTAACTGGTATGGTATCTAAAACGTTTGACTGGTAGTGTATCTAAAACATTTGATTGGTAGTGTACTAAAAACGTTTGGTCTGGTAGTGTACTGAAAAACGTTTAACTGGTAGTGTACTAAAACCTTTGTCTGGGTAGGTGATCTAAAACATTTGACTGTGTAGTGTACTAAAACGTTTGACTGGTAGTGTACTAAAACGTTTAACTGGTAGTGTATCTAAAACGTTTGACTGGTAGTGCATCTAAAAACGTTTAACTGTTAGTGTAGCTAAAACGTTTGACTGTATTGTATCTAAAACATTTATACTGGTAGTGTATCTAAAACGTTTAACTAGTAGTGTATCAAAAAACTGTTTGGTCTGGTAGTGTATCTAAAAACGTTTGGCTGGTAGTGTATCTAAAACATTTAACTGGATGTTGTATCTAAAACGTTTGACTGGTAGTGTATCTAAAACACGTTTAACTGGTAGTGGTATCAAAACGTTTGGCTGAGTTATGTATCTAACACGTTTGACTGGTAGTGTATCTAAAAGCACGTTTGGCTGGTAGGTGTATCTAAAACGTTTGACTTGTAGTGTATCTAAAACTTTTGTCTGGTAGTGTATCCTAAAACGTTTGACTGGGTAGTGTATCTTGAACTTTTGGCTGTAGTGTATCTAAAACGTTTGTCTGGTAGTGTATCTACAAACGGTGACTGGTAGTGTATCTAAAACGTATGACTGTAGAGTACTAAAAACGTTTGACTGGTAGTGGATCTAAAACGTTTGTCTGTAGTGTAACTAAAACGTTTGACTGGTAGTGTATCTGATACGGTTTAACTGGTGGTGTATCTAAAAACGTTTGGCTGGTAGTGTAATCTAAAATGTTGTAAACTGTGACGTGTATCTAAACACGTTTGTCCTGGTATGTATCTAATACCGTTTGACTGGTAGTGTACTAAAACGTTTGGCTGGTAGTGTATCTAAAACGTTTAACTGGTAGTGTGATCTAAATGCTTTGGTCTGGTAGTTTACTAAACATTTGACTGGTAGTGTACTAAAAACGTTTAACTGTTATTGTATCTAAATGCGTTTGTCGGTAGTGTACTAAAACATTTAACCTGGGTAGTGTACTAAAATGTTTAACGGTAGTGTACTAAAACGTTTTAACTGGTCGTGTATCTAAAGCGTTTCATCTGGTAGTGTACTAAAACATTTGGACTGGTTTGTATGTACTAAAACGTTTAACTGGTAGTGAATCTAAAACGTTTCACTGTAGTGTATCTAAAACGTTTGTCTGGTAGTGTATCTAAAACGTTTGACTGGTAGTGTATTAAAACGTTGACTGATAGTGTATCTAAAACCGTTTCTCATGTTAGTGTATCTAACAACGTGTGTCTGTTAGTGTATCTAAAAAGTTTTGACTGGTAGTGTATCTAAAACGTTTTAACTGGTAGTGTAGTCTATAAAACGTTTTGACTGTGTAGTGTACTAAAGAAAAACGTTTTAAGTGGTAGTGAATCTAAAACGTTTGGACTGGTATTGAATCTAAAACGTTTGACTTGTAGTGTATCTAAAACGTTTGTCTGGTAGTGTATCTAAAACGTTTAACTGGTAGTGTATCTAAAACGTTTGACTGGTAGTGTACTAAAACGTTTAACTGGTAGTGAATCTAAAACGTTTGACTGGTATTGAATCTAAAACGTTTGGCTGGTCCTTGGTGGGATACCACTGTCGGGCCCAGCTGGGTTAAAGTTATAGGACGCAGTTAAGCCACAGGTGTGGGTCCTTGGTGGGATACCATTGTCGGCCCCAGCTGGTTTACAGTCATAGGAACCAGTTAGGCCACAGGTGTGGGTCCTTGGTGGGATCTCATTGTCTGGCCCAGATAGGTCACGAATATAGGACTCAGGCTACAGGTGTGGGCCCCAGGTGGGTTACCATTGTGGGTCCCGGTTACACTACAGTTGTTGGCACCATTTGAGTCACTGTCATGGGGCCCAGTTATGCTACATTTGTGGTCCCAGCAATGTTACAGGTATATCTGTTTCGACAGTGGGGCCAGAGGATGACTGTCCACATGGGCACCACTTGCAGCCCAGACTGGCCCCCATTAGTGGCCAAAATGGGCAAAAGCACACACGGGGCCCATGTAGAGCTAATGGACAAATCTTTGTGGGCCCCAACTGGGTTATCTAAAGGGGGCAGCTGGTCTTTAACCCATGTGGGGACCTAAAAACATGTGAAACCCCAAATCAGAGGGTGGGACATTGATATTCATATCCACAAAAGCCCCCCTTTACCTGACTGCCTATGAACGGCTCGTGAAAGCCGGCGCTTCCTTTTAACCAAACTTTCGCTTTAAAGCCCCGCCCACCTGCTCCAGGCCGAGTTCTGCGTGATGAGTGTGCCACGCCCCCGTCTCCCCCCCCTCCCGCCAGGTCTCCGAGGTGGGCGGGGCTTTCTTCCTCCCGTGACGCCGCGCGAAGCAGCCCTCGCGGCACGGAGGATAAAACGCAACGAATAATAACAGCCGGAGCCAGTGTGCGCGCGATGAAGCTCGAGACGAACGGCGAACTAGAGAACGACTGCGAGTCTCGCGCCCAACGCCGCGCGCGCTGCACGATTACGGAGCCTTAGAGCCTCGACCAGGACTAAACCCCGAACGCACGCACGCTCACGCGCTCACACACACACACACGCACACACGCGGATTCTTCTGGACGCGAGCGCGCGCGAGAGAGAGAGAGAGACGGAGGAGCGCGAGCACGAGCAACCAACCCGGTGAATACACACACACACACACACACATGCACGCACACGCAGGGTGGGCACGAGCACATACAGGCTACACACCGAAGCGTTCAACGCGTGTGTCGCGCGCGCCCGGTATTGTCATTATTAATGTTGTTATTATTAATTATAGAGCGGGTTTGCCCCCCCCTCCCTCCCTCCACTCCCCACCTCCGCGTGCGGGGCGGAGGGATTTTATTCTGGCGCGCGCCTGAGACACGCATGAGCACAAGCAAACCGGCTCACGCGCCTAAAACACACACACATGCTAATTCTACGTACTGTTGTCATTATTGTTTGCTCATTGCTGTTATTATTAATAATATTATTGTTATTATTGTTGTTATTATTATTATTATTGGTATGTGTGCTGTTATGGTTAATGACTGACTGCCTTCCTCGCGCCGCATTGATCAGGCATTGATGATCGATAACGCTGGTTGGTGTTAATGAGGGGCTGCGTAGAGAGACTGAAGATACTTATTAATATTAATTAATTATTAGAATATTAATAATAATAGAGAGCTGAGGCTGGTGGTTCCTCTTCAGGAGATCGGTGGGTTTGTCCTGATGATGTTGATTGATTATTGATTCCGGTGCTGGTAGCTGTTACGGTGTTGAGCTTGTGTGTTTTGATGCTTTGTTTTTATCTCAGCCGTCATTTTGGATCCGCTCTGTGAGTCTGAGTGTGTGTGAGTGTGTGTATGTGTATGTGTGTGTGTGTGTGTGTGTGTGTGTGTGTGTAACTGTGTGTAAGAGTGTGTGTGTGTGTGCACGCTGGGTGTTTCTGCTGCGTCTCCTCGCTCAGTCAGTGTTTCTGAATCATTCAGACAAACAGAGTTACACTAACACACACACACACAGAGAGAGAGAGAGAGAGAGAGAGAGAGAGAGAGAGAGAGAGAGGAGGGGAGGGAGTGATAAGGGAAAACAGGAGTGGAGGAGAGAAAGGAGGAGAAGAGGTTGAAAGGTGAGAAGAAAGCAGAAAAGGCAGGAGAATGGACAGAGTGAAGGAGGTGATACTAGAGAGGAGAAAGAGAGGAAAAGAATAAGAGGTAAGAGGGAAGAGGAAGGGAGGAATGATGGTAGGAAAAAGGAAAAGAGGAGAGGTTGATGTGGGAGAGAAAGAGGGGGAAGGAAGAGAAGAGGTTAGAAGGAAAGAGGAAGGATGAGTGGAGGAGGTAAGGGGAAAAGGAGAAGAATGAGTGGAGGAGGTCATGGGAAAAGGAGAAGGATGAGTGGAGGAGGTGAGGGGAGAAGAATAAGGATGTGTGAAGGAGATGAGGGGAAAAGAAGAAGGATGAGTGGAGGAGGTGATGGGAAAAGAAGAAGGATGAGTGGAGGAGGTGATGGGAAAAGGAGAAGGATGAGTGGAGGAGGTGAGGGGAAAAGAAGAAGGATGTGTGAAGGAGATGAGGGGAAAAGAAGAAGGATGAGTGGAGGAGATGAGGGGAAAAGGGGAAGGATGAGTGGAGGAGGTGAGGGTAAAAGAAGAAGGATGAGTGGAGGAGGTGAGGGGAAAAGAAGAAGGATGAGTGGAGGAGATGAGGGGAAAAGGGGAAGAATGAGTGGAGGAGATGAGGGGAAAAGAAGAAGGATGAGTGGAGGAGATGAGTGAGAGAAGAGGAGGATTGAGTGGAGGAGATGGAAAGGTAAGAGAAAAAAGGAAGAGAGAGGATGAATGGAGGAGAGGGACAGGAGAAAAATGATGGGGAAAGAGGTTGAAAGGTCAGAGGAAAGGAGAAAAGACAGGAAAAAGAAAAAGTGCGGGAGGTGCTACTAAAGAAGAGAAAGAGAGAGGAGGTGAAAAGGAGAGGAAAAGAAGAAAAAGAAACATTAGAAGGGGTAAAGGAAAGAAGAGAGGAAAGGATGAAAGAGAAAGAGAGGAGAAGGATGAGTGGAAGGGAATGGGAAAAGAATGAAGGAAAGTAAAGAGGAAAGATGAGAGGAAAAGAAGAAGGGCGAGTGGAGGAAAAAGGAGAAAAGGAAAGAGGAGCAGAGGAAAGGTGAATGGAGGGAGAGTGGAAAGAGGCTGCAGGGGAGAGGAGGAAAAAAGATAAAGGATGAATAGAGGAGAGAAGTAAACGATGAACTGGAAACAAGGAAAGAGGAGAGGACGATAAGGGAAGTGAAAAAGGAGAGTAGAAAAGCAGAAAATAAAAGAAGAACGGAGAGTATGACAAATGGAAAGCAGATGAGAATATATTGGTGGCAGGGCTGGGACTGACAAAGGGAGTGAGTGCGAAAATGAGGAGGAAAGATAAAGGAAGGAGAAAAAATAAGAAATAAAGGGATGGTGGGAGAGAAGGAAGGGGAGGATGAGTGATGGAGGAAGAGAAGAACAGCAGAAGAGGAAGAAAGGAAAGATGAGTGGTGGTGAGGATAAACGAAGGAGGAAATGAGCCGAGAAATGAATAGGATGAGGATAAGGACGAGAGAGGGGAGGGATGAGGTGAAGGAGGAATGTCGAGTGAAGGGGAGGATTGATGTGATGGAGTAAAGTGAACGAGAAGAGAATGAAGAGTGTGAATTGAGGAAGGAAGATAGAAGATGCAGCAGAGAGGAGGAAAGGAAATATGAGATGATGGATGTGATCATGAAGATGAAATAGTGAGAGAATGGAAGGAGGAGTGGAGGAAAGGGTGATGGGGATAGGTGCAGGTATGGGAGGGATTGGGAGGAAAAGGTGAGAGGAAGAGCGAGGGTGAGTGATGGAAGGAAGAGGAAGAAGAACAGCAGAAGAGGAAGAAGGGAAAGATGAGTGAAGGAGGATGAGTGAGAGAAGAGGAGGATGAGTGAAGGAGGATGAGTGAGAGAAGAGGAGGATGAGTAAAGGAAGATGAGTGAGAGAAGAGGAGGATGAGTGATGGAGGAAGAGAAGAAGAAGAGCAGAAGCAGTAGAGGAGGAGATGGGAAAGAAGAGTGATGGGAGGAAGAGAGCAGATGATGAGCAGAAGTGGAGGAAGGGAAAAGATGAGTGATGGAGGAAGAGAAGAAGAACAGCAGAAGAGGAAGAAGGGAAAGATGAGTGAAGGAGGATGATGTAGAGAAGAGGAGTGATGAGAGAAGGAGGAAGTGAGTAAAGAGGAGGAATGCGGAGAGGATTGTGAGTTTGAGAGAGTGAGGAGGATGAGATGAAGGAGGATGAGTGAGGGAAAGAGGCGGATGAAGTTTAAGGAGGGTGCAGTTGAGAGAAGAGCTCGTGAGTGAGTAAAGGAAGAAGTAGTGAGTAGAAGATGGTAGGATGAGTGATGGAAGAAGACGAAAAAGTAGCCAGGAAGAGGAGGAAGGGAAAGATGAGGTGATGGAGGAATGAGAAGAGGTGAAAAGTGCGAGAGATTGGACAAGGATGCGCTAAAGAGGAAAAGTAAGGAGGAGGTCGGATGAGTGTATTGAGTGAAGAGAAGGAAGTGACAGCAGAAGAGGAAGGGATGGAAAGTATGGAGTGATGGGAGGACGAGAAGATGTAAAAAGTGAGAGAAGAGGAGGAAGGGAAAGATGAGTGATGGAGGAAAAAATAGAGAAGAGGAGGATGAGTGATGGAGGAAGAGAAGAAGAAGAGCAGAAGAGGAGGAAGGGAAAGATGAGTGATGGAAGAAGAGAAGAGAAGAAGAGGAGGAAGGGAAAGATGAGTGATGGAAGAAGAGAAGAGAAGAAGAGGAGGAAGGGAAAGATGAGTGAAGGAGGATGAGTGAGAGAAGAGGAGGATGAGTGATGGAGGAAGAGAAGAAAGGATGAGCAGTGAAGGAGTTGAAGTGTTGCTGACTGTGTTAAAGCTGATATGAATGATGTATATAGTATACAGTACTGTGATTGGGCTGTATGTACGAGATCAGCTGTGATTGGTTGGGATCTCCTTGGTGCTGCTCTGTGATTGGTTGGGATCCCCTTGTCTGTTATTAGTATTTGCATATTCTGCGCATTTATTAAAATAAATTAGCATAAATATTATTGAGTATTATTCTTAGTAATTCTTAATAAGTAATCAGTTATTATACTCTGTGTTTGTGGGATTGTTATTTCCAGTAGACCCTGTGTTCTGATACACTCCTATAATATTTTACTCTCGCTGAAGTATGAAAACCGCTTCCGAGTAAAGCTCATTGTTTTGCGGCAGAGAGTGTGTTGGAGTGTGTTAGAGTGTTGGAGTGCCACTCACTCTCTCCGCGCACTCTGTAAGGAGGTCTGTAGTGCTACGGTGGCTTTGACAAGCAGGCTGAGCTTCCTGAAGGAAAGGATTTAGTTTTAATCCAGCAGATTCATTCAGGAACGTCGATCCAGGGCTGGGCGATATGACCATACTTCATCAATATTGTGATCAGTTCTGTCTCGATACCATATTCTGAGTATATCGTGGATATGGTCTGTACTTCATGAAGAGTCAGAGTATTAAATATTGTGATTAATTATGTTTTCACTAGTACTAAGGTACTAAGTTCTATGTATTGCTAAATTATAGCTTAATTGTTATGATAATTATTTATGTGGTCACTGAATAACATGATCTATGGAATTATGAATCAGGCTTGCTTTACTATCTGGCCTGCGGGCTTTCAGGGTTTGGGCTTGGACCCTCAGTTCTAGGGAAGGGTCATATTAATGCTACAGTATAGTTTGGTGGAGGGGGGATAATGGTCTGCTGGGGTTTCAGGGTTTGGGCATGGACCCTTAGTTCTAGTGAAGGGTCATATTAATGCTGCAGTATAGTTTGATGGAGGGGGGATAATGGTCTGCTGGGGTTTCAGGGTTTGGGCTCGGACCCCCAGTTCCAATGAGGGGTCATATTAATGCTGCAGTATAGATTGGTGGAGGGGGGATAATGGTCTGCTGGGGTTTTAGGGTTTGGGCTTGGACCATCATTCCAGTGAAGGGTGATGTTAATGCTGCAGTATAGTTTGGTGGAGGGGGGATAATGGTCTGCTGGGGTTTCAGAATTTGGGCTCAGACCCCCAGTTCCAATGAAGGGTCATATTAATGCTGCAGTATAGTTTGGTGGAGGTGGGATAATGGTCTGCTGGGGTTTTAGGGTTTGGGCTCCGACCCTCATTCCAGTGAAGGTGATGTTAATGCTACTGTAAAGTTTGGCGGAGGAGTAATAATGGTCTGCTGGGGTTTCTGGGTTTGGGCTTGGACAATCAGCCCAGTGAAGGGTGATTCTAATGCTACAGTAAAGTTTGATTGAGAGGGGATAATGGTCTGGGTGGGTTTCAGGGTTTGGGCTCGGACCCTCAGTTTCAGTAAAGCGTGATATTAATGCTACAGTAAAGTTTGGTGGAGGGGGGATAATGGTCTGCTGGGGTTTCATGGTTTGGGATCAGACACGCATTCCAGTAAAGGTGATGTTATAGCTACAGTAAAGTTTGGTGGAGGAGGGATAATGGTCTGCTGGGGTTACAGGGTTTGGGCTCAGACCGTTTCTATTTGGACACTACGTGCCAGTAGTGGAGGTTTTTTCCTGACAGTCGTATGTAAATAGTCTATAAGCCCATAAGTAGGTGGTGGAAAGATAACAGTGGGTTATATAGTGGGTCCAGCGGCTGAGCTCGACTGACCCTGTGTGTGGTCATTATGGTGAGAATCCAGAGTTAATTAGACATTCAGTAAACGAGTGCAGATAAGATTTGGCTCCACACCTTTCTTCTCTTTTTCTCTTTCCATCTCTTAGACTGTCAGTTGCTCCTCTCTTTTTTCTTTATCTCTCTCTCTCTCTCTCTCTCTCTTTCTTTCTCTCTCTCTTTCTCTTTATCCCCTCAGTACTATAAAATGGACAGTATTGTGTCCACTGTGGCCTTCCACACTTTGTACTCTGACTCTGCCTCTCCATCATCTAACAATAGGAGTGTAAACCTCAGGGCCCGTCTGTCCTTCTGTCTACACACACACACACACACACACACACACACACTCACACACACACACACACACACACACAGACATAAACACACACACACACACACAAACACACACACACACACACACACACACAAACATATAAACACACATAAACACGCACACACACATACACAGACGGACACACACACACACATATACATATACATACATATAGACATATACACACATAAACACACACATACAGATACACACACATAAACACACAAAAACACACACACACATAGACATATACACACATAAACACACAAACACACACATAAACACACACACAGACAGATACACACACAAACAAACACACACATAAACACACACATAAACACACACACACACACAGACATATACACACATAAACACACACAACCCCCCCCCACACACACACATAGACATATACACACATAAACACACACATACAGACAAATACACACAAACACAAAAACACACATAAACACACACACACACACACACACACATAGACATATACACACATACACACATACACACACAAAATGAATTTCCCCACATATTGTTCTCCCTCTTTACTTTCTCTTTCGCCCTTAACACTCTCTCTCTCTCTCCTCTTCTCTTTCTCTCTCTCTCCTCTTCTGTCTCTCTCTCTTTCTCCTCTTCTCTCTCTCTCTCTCCTCTTCTCTTTCTCTCTCTCTCCTCTTCTGTCTCTCTCTCTTTCTCCTCTTCTCTCTCTCTCTCTCTCTCTCTCTCTCTCTCTTTCTTTCTCTCTCTCCTCTCTCTCTCTCTCTCCTCTCTCTCTCTCTCTCTTTCTCTCTCTCTCTCCTCTCTCTCTCTCCTCTCTCTCTCGTTCTCTCTCTCTCTCCTCTCTCTCTCTCCTCTCTGTCTCCTCTCTCTCTCTCTCCTCTTCTGTCTCTCTCTCTCTCTCCTCTTCTCTCTCTGTGTCTCTCTCTCTCTGCGCTCCTCTCTGAACAGAGAGTATTTTCAATATTTTATTAAGTATCACTTTATCAGAGCATGTCATTTGATTAGATACACTAAACCTTCACATTCCTTAATAAACCTCTTCTCTCTTCTTCTTCCCTCTCCTTACCTCCTTTTCCCACCTTCCCTCCTCCTCGTTCCTCTTCTTTCCTCCCCCTCTTCCCCCCTCTTTCCCCCCTTTTCACCTCTTCCCTCCTCTTTCTTCCTCCACCTCCCTCCTCTTTCCTTCTCCTTTATCCTCCTCTGTCCTTCTCTGCCCTCCTCTGTTCTTCTCTTCCATCTTCTTTCCTTCTTTTCCTCCTTTCTTTTTTTCTTCCTCTTCCCTCTTCTGTCCTCATCTTTTCTTCTCTTTCCTTCTATTTCCTCCTTTTCCCTCCTCTTTCCCCCTCTTTCCCCCTTTATCCTCTTCCCTCCTCTTTCCTCTTCCTCTTTCCTCCTCTTTCTTCCTCCACTTCACTCCTCTTTCTTCCTCTTTCACCCTCTTTCCTCCTCTACTTCACTCCTCTCCTCTGTCCTCCTCTTCCCTCCTCTGTTCTTTTTTCCACCTCTGTCCTCCTCTTCCCTCTGTCCTGCTCTGTGTGAGAAGATAAACAGGTGTACAGACTGAGCTTTATTTAGAAATTAAACTGATTCATTTGCAGCAGTTAATCTAAAACCTACAGACTATCAGTTTAACCGAAGACCCTCAGAGACCCTGTCCTGGAGAAAACCTCACGGTCTCCTGTATTCGGGGGTGGAACTTCATTCCAGCAGTGAAAGCTGTGACAGGTCGTAGGCAGCTAGGAGAAACGTGTAGATGAGCTTCCACAGCATCAGTACCAGGACGCTCTGTAGACCTGAATCAGTGGAGAACCCAGTGGAGTCCCCCCCACCGAGGCTTCACAAGGTCACCACCGTGCCGGTAAACGAACCGCTTCTCGGCCCCCACAGTCCTCGGGGCTGCATCCTCCCCCTCAGTGCGCTGCAGCAGAGAGACCACCCGGCACCACCGCCCTGTGTGACTGTAATGATGTTACATGTTAGTGATACAGTGTTGGAGTGAGAGGAGAAGTTTATGGGGGGAAACCTGCACAGTTGAAAAGACCTCTAGTTCCATGTGGGGCCTCCAGCCTGGATACAAGGTGAGATCCGGTTGGAGACATACAGGTTCCATATGGCATCCTGCAACACATTAACCCACAGATGTAGCAGCTGGTCCTGTAGATCCTGAACACCTTTATCCAGGAGCTTATGGGTGAGGAACCAGTGGCGGTTCTCAGTACACAGCCCAACACACTTTCAGCTCCTGAACCATCGTGGAATGCAGATAATCTGTTGGTTGATCATAAAGATCCAGGATATTGCAATAGGAAATCAGATGTTGAATGTGAGACATGCTATCATTTCATGAACTTGATTCCAGTAACACATCTCAACAGAAGTTGGGATAGGATCAGCAAATTCCTGGAAAAGTAAGTGGTACCCAATTCGGAGCTGACTGAGAACCGGAAAAGAGCATTCAAAAGAGGTGAAGTCTCCCAGAAGCAAAGCTGGTGAGAAAGGAAAATGTTCCACAATGTAAAATGTCAAAGACGTTGGATATCCAAGCATCTACAGAACCCAATATCATCAAAAGAATCGCCTGTGCGCAAGGGACAAGGCCGACGGTCCGTATTGGATGCTGGTGATCTTCGGGTCAACAGGCCTGGTTCTCTTCTGGACGTCACTGACATGGGCTCAGAAACATCTCCGGAACACTGGTCGCTGAACACAGATCTCACAAGATCCAGAAACTTCGCCGACTTCTCTGGGCCAGAGCTCATTTGCCATGAACTGAGGCCAAATGGAAAACTGATCTGTGATCAGATTTGAAATACATTTGGAAAACCATCTCTGATGGCCTGGAGCTGCCTGATTGTTTATGGTGTGAGCGCCTTACACATCTGGGAAGGTTTCTTTCAGAGAAGACCACATCACAACAGCGTCACTTCACAGAAGAAGAGTCCGGCTGCTGAACTGACCTGCCTGCAGTCCAGACCTTCACCAATAAAACATTTGGGGCATCATGAATCAATGAATCCAGCAAAGAAGATCCAGAACCCTAGAACAGCTAGAATCCAACATCAGACAAGAATGGAAGAACATTCCTTTCCAGAACTTAGTCTTGGTCTCCTCACTTCCCGGACATTTACAGACTGGTAAACCCGCACCCCTCGTGATCAAGGGCCCTCTAATGGTATGCCCTGCTCTTTTTTAGGCCCCCTGGTAGGGGCTGTCACAACCAGGGCTCTCTAAAATGATGCCTCCCTCTTTCCTAGGACCCCTAATAGCCTGAAGTCAGAACGCCTCGTCCATTTTCATAAGGGGCCCAAAAGCATGGCTAGCACCCCAAAGAGGCCTTGGGGTCAAAGTCCCTAAAAGTCAGAGGATTCTGAAAATGGGGGCCCTCGGAAATAAAAATGTATTGTATTATAAATGTTGATGGGCATTGCAAAATGTTTTAGGCCAGGGGCCCCCTGACCTCAAGGGCCTTGGGGGGTAATCCAGCCATGTTTGATGCACAAGCTAAGCAAACCCCTTCAAATGCAAAACATGGGTTAATCTTGCCTCGTATTCGTTTCCTAAGATACTGTATGTTCTGCCGAGGGTCTCTTGGGTAAACCTACTGAAATGAGTTGATTAAAACTTGTTTTTATTATTTTTACTTCTTATTTATTTACTTCAAGAACAAAAACAGTTGTAAATATGTTCCCGACTGCACGTTTACTAACGTCGGTAGTTCCCGTTAGATTCCTTAGTGAATACATAAGGGTTAATGGGGCTCCTCAGGCCTTTGGCTAGAAAGCCCAGGCTACTCTCCATGATAATTCTTTGGGCGTTCGTCTACATACGATCCCGTTCGCGTATCTGTGAAGGAAGGAAAGCCGAACTCGTTTATAAGTCATCGTTGAAAGCCGCTCAGGGCCGCGAGCCGACGTTGCCATTGTTACGCGGGCCGGCGTCTTAACTCAGGTGCTTTCTTTTGTGTTGCCCGCTGCGTATTGACAGCCTCCATTGTTCAAACGGACTGGCGGAGCCGCGGAGCCGCTGATGGGTTAATATGCCGGCTGACGTTTAGCTGTTGGTCTGCTCCGGTAGATAAGGACGGCTCTCCGGCTCTCAGGCTCCTCATAAGACGGAGTGAAGTGCAGTGACTTTGAGATTAGCCGCCAACATCAACCTCTGCGGCTGCTGGCAGGTTGAGCTAGGACGCTAACGTGCTAGGGAGTCTTTCATTACGGCATTATCTCTTCTTCTCCTTCTTCTTCCTCCTCTCTTTATCTTTCCTCACTCTTTCCTCTCTCTACTTAATTGGCCACTCTAGATAAGGCCGGCTTGCTGTGTAATTATGAGCGAGCGGGCGCTTCCTCGAGAAGCTGATTAACACTGACAGGATGAAGAAGTGCGTGGCATCTTCATCCTCCGCTCTTTTTACTCCTCCTTTTAAAGGAGGTTGACTGTCGGCGGCCTATATATACACACACACTATATCGCCCAGAGTTTTTGCTCGTCTGTCTTCACAAGCATATGAACTTCAGTGGCGCCCCATTCTTTAATCCATAGGGTTTAATAGGATATCGGTACAACCGTTGCAGCTGTAACAGCTTCAGCTCCACTGGGAAGGTTCTCCACACGGTTTAGGAGAGTGTTTATGGGAATGTTTGACCAACAGTTCTTCCAGAAGAACATCTGTGAGGTCAGACACTGATGTTGGACGAGAAGGTCTGGCTCACAGTCTCCACTCTAATTCATCCCAAAGGTGTTCTATCAGGTTGAGGTCAGGACTCTGTGCAGGCCAGTCAAGTTCTTCCACACCAAACTCGCTCCTCCATGTCTTTATGGAGCTGCTCTGTGCACTGGGGGGCGGTCATGTTGGAACAGGAAGGGGCCGTCCCCCAAACTGTCCCCACAAAAAGTTGGGAGTCTAGAATCTCTTGATCTGCTGAGGGTCCGAGCCCAACTCCTGAAAAACAACCCCACACCAAACTTTATACTCGGCACAATACAGTCAGACAAGTACCGTTCTCCTGGCGACCGCCAAACCCAGACTCGTCCATCGGATTGGTCACTCTAGAGTCCAGTGTTGGCGCGCATTACTCCACTGCATCTGATGCTCTGCATTGTTCTTGGTGATATAAAGCTTGGATGCAGCTGCTCGGCCATGGAGACCCATTCCATGAATCTGAAGACTACATGAAGTTTGGAGGTCTATAGTGATGGACTCTGTAGAAAGTTGGTGACCTCTGTGCACTATGCTCCTCAGCATCCGCTGACCTGCTCTGTCATTGTACGTGTTCTACCACTTGTTGGCGGAGTTGCTGTCATTCCCAATCACTTCCACTTTGTTCTAACACCACTGACAGTCCACTGTGGAATATTTAGTAGTGAGGAAACTTCACCACTGGACTTCACAGGTGGTGTCCTATCATGGTACCATGCTGGAGCTCCTGAGAGAGACACTCTTTACTAATGTTAAAAAACGATTGTCCCCAATGTAGCAACTTTACAGGAGAGACCAAAAACTGTCTTCACTTTCAATGTAAGTCAATGGAACCAGAATTCTTTCCCAGAGGTTTTCGAGCATTTCTATTGGTCCATTCATCCTGAAACCTTCATACGACATCACCGGCAGCTGCTGCTTTCAAATGATACATAAAATGAAAATAGACAAAAATAGGGACACGTTTTTTCTTTGGGCGTCGACGATGTGAGATCAGTCAATGTTCCTTTAATCCTACATGACGTATAACATCCGAACGCAAAGTAATCCAAGAATTTGCTTTCTATGTATGATTATGGAGATTAGCCATAATGCGGCTATGCTAGTAGCATTGAAACAACCCTGGATGTAAACAAAGAAAAAGACTGGCTAGCTGGTTAGCATGCAAACTTTGTGGATATCTCTGCGACATGACACTTGGATGTCTTTGGCGTGATGTCAAAACTGTTATCTCTTCACATTCTTTTGATGATTTGGGTTTATTTAGATTTTTTTTAACAGACAGTTTTACATATCGCTCCTTTTTTTTATCATATCTATGTTTGAAATATTTCTATATGAGGCTAAAATCTGTTTTTCTAGCCTATGTTGCTAGGTTGATATCATTAGCGTGCTCTCGGGACTGTTATCTCCTCACATTCTATTGATAATGTGTTTAATTTAGAATTTTTTGAACAGACAATTTTACATATCGCTCCTTTAATGGGGAGCTAGCAATGCATTGATACTCGGTTTCTGTTATGATAGTTTCATGATATGTTGTGCCTCACTTTATATAAATATCTCTGTCTCATCTCTTCATGTTCTCTTGATCATTTGGGTTTATTTTGGAATCTTTGAAACAGAAATTTTTACTTATTGCTCCTTTAATGGGGATCTAGCAGTGCATTGAGCCCAGAGTTGTTTTGTCTTTAGTACTGGGTTCACGATCCAATATTCTTACAATGTTTTGATAAATATTCGAAGTCAAACAACTACACCTTATGTAACATAATATCGTTATATAGATTATCATATTTGTATTTCAAATATTTCTATACGAGGCTAAATATGAGATCTGTTTTTGTCACCTATGTTGCTACGTTGATGTCATTAGCATGCTCTCGAAATTGTTATCTCCTCGCATTCTATCGGTAATGTGTTTAATTTAGAATTTTTTGAACAGACAATTTTACATATCGCTCCTTTAATGGGGAGCTGGCAATGCATTGATACTCGTTTCCAGTTCTGATATGTTCATGATACGTTAGGTCTTACTTTATATTAAGTATCTCTGCTCATCTGTTCACGTTCTTTTGATCATTTGGGTTTATTAATATTTTGAACAGACAATTTTACATATCGCTCCTTTAATGGGGAGCTGGCAATGCATTGATACTCGTTTCCAGTTCCAATATCTTCATGATACGTTGGGCCTCACTTTATATAAGTATCTCTGTCTCATCTCTTCATGTTTTCTTGATTATTTGGGTTTATTTTGGAATCTTTGAAACAGACAATTTTACATATCGCTCCTTTAATGGGGATCTAGCAGTGCATTGAGCCCAGAGTTGTTTAGTCTTTAGTACTGGGTTCACAATCCGATATTCTCGCAATGTTTTGATAAGAATTTGTACGTATGTCCACAACAAATCAAACGAATGCCCGTCATATAACAAAATACCGTTATATAGGTTTATCATATTTGTATTTTATATACATATTGCTCCTTTAATAGGTATCTGGCTGCTTGTTGTTATGAACGCATGGCCTGAACATAGCAGCGTATTACACATGGTGGAGGGATACGTGCAGGGAGTGCTCCGGCAAGATATAGTCCCCAAAAGGAAACGTTTTGTTTTTTTAAAGTTTTCCAGATTTTCCCATTATCAGCGTTCCATATTAGCGGTCGGAGGACGCGTGGGTGGGTTTCCTAGTAGCTGTGTCTGCACTGTAGATATGGAGACCCCTGGTTACCTTCACCAGCACTGTAAAGAAGTCTCCACAGTGAAGTATGAATTATGCAGAAACGCTGGCACACCCCCCCATAACACCCCCCCACCCACCCCCCAGCGCACGCTCCTTAAAGCCAGCAATGCTCATGGCGTTGAAGCCCTCCAGCCGAGGTGGGTGGGACTGATGGCTGTGGGAGTGTGGCGGAGTATTGAGTAATAATGTAGTGTTGTGGACGGTGCTGGCGGGTTATTAATGGTTATTAATGGTTATTACTGGTTATGACTGGTTTTTAATGGTTTTAATGGTTATTACTGATTTTTAATGGTTTTTAATGGTTATTAATGGTTTTTAATGGTTTTTAATAGTTATTAATGGCTAATAATGGTTAGTAATGCTGTTAGGAGGCGCTGTGGAGCTCAGTAGAGAGAGAGTCTTTGTAGGTCATGTGAGTGAATGTAGGGCTGGTGGTTGGTGGTGGAAGCCTGTGGGGTTGAATCATACCAGGACAGTCCATCCTTTACTTCTTATTAATAATTCTCTCTCTCTCTCTCTCTCTCTCTCTCTCTCTCACTCTCTTTCTCTCTCTCTCTCTCTCACTCTCTCTCTCTCTCTCTCTCTCACTCTCTCTCTCTCTCACTCTCTCTCACTCACTTTCTCTCTCTCTCTCTCTCACTCACTTTCTCTCTCTCTCTCTCTCTCTCTCTCTTACTGACTATCTTTTTCACTCTCTCTCACTCTCTCTCACTCAATCTCTCTCTCTCACTCTCTCTCTCTCATTCTCTCTTTCTCTCACTCACTCATTCTCTCTCCCTCTCTCTCTTCCATTGTCTTTCTCTCTCTCTCTCTCTTTCTCTCTCTCTCCCCCTCTCTCCTAGTCTCTCTCTCTCTCTCTGTCTCTCTCTCTCCTTGTTCCCCATCTCTCTTCCCCCTCTCTCTCTCACTCTTTCACTCTTCTCTCATCTCTCCGTCTCGCTTTCTCTGTCTATCTCTCCCCATCTCTCTTTCCCACTCTTTCTCTCTTTCTCCCTCTCTCTCTCTCTCTGTCTCTCTTTCTCTTTCTCCCTCTCTGTCTCTGTCTGTCTCTCTCTCCCTCTCTCTCTCTTTCTCTCTCTCCCTCTCTCGCTCTCTCTCTCCACTCTCTGCCTCTACTCTTATTGTATCTCATGCCGTGCGTCTGACTCTATCGCCTGTCGTTCTTCCTCTCTCTCTCTCTTTTCCCTCCTTTTCTCTCTCGCTCTCTAAAGTCTCAGTCGCTCCTGTAGAGTCTCTCGACCTTCCTGCTGTTGGGATGGACGGATTGCCGTCGTCTTGCAGAAAAGAGTGTGATTTTCTCCCCGTGTTAAAATCACAGCCCCCCGCCTCCCCCCAGCTGCGCGGTCCGCCCCAGCTTTTTGCTGATAAGCTATTATCCCCCGTCTCAGGTTCTCAGGCTTCAAAGTGCCAGTGTGCTGTTAGAGGTGGGCTTGATGGACTGTATTCAAGCAACGGTAGGGGTGGGCGATGTGGTGGGAATACAGTATTGAGGTACTTTAATAAAGGTATATATGATATTGATATATCTCAGTATATATCTCGGTATCAGGTCCAGCATTGACATCATTCAATCCACTTACCGATACAGGTCCTGGTCTGCAACTTGCACTGGACCATGAACCCACCGTTACATAACATGAAACACGGCAGCGACCCACATTCCATTCCACAACTTATGTTGGACCATCAACCCGCCATAACATATCATGCAACGTGTGACTGATCTAGATTCCAGTCCACAGCTTGTGCTGGGTCATGCACACACCGTAACATGATATGAAACATGGCACCGATCCACATTCCAGTCCACAGCTTATATTGGACCATCAACCCACCGTAACGTAATGATATATGTGTCTGATCCAGATTCCAGTCCACAATCTGAACTGGACCATGAATCCACCGTAACCTAATAAAACACGGCACCGATCCAGATTCCAGACCACAGCTTGCGCTGGACCATAAACCTGCTTTAAGGTAGTAGGAGATATGTCACGGATCCAGATTCCAGTCCACAGCTTGCACTGGACCATGAACCAGTAACATATTATGCGACACGTCACCAGTCCAGACTCCAGTCCACAGCTTGTGTTAAGCCAGGAACCTTCTGTAATGTAGTAAGAGATATGTCACGGATCTAAATTCCAGTCCACAGTTTGTGTTGGACCATCAACCCACAGTAACATAATGACATATGTTATCGATACAGATTCCAGTCCATAGTTTGCGCTGGACCATGAACCTGATGTAACGTAGTAAGAGATATGTTACTAATCCAGATTCCAGTCCACAGCTTGTGTTAAGCCAGGAACCTTCTGTAACGTAGTAAGACATATGTCACGGATCCACATTCCAGTCCAAAGTTTGTGTTTGACCATTAACCCACCGTAACGTAATGACATACATTACCGATCCAGATTCCAGTCCACAATCTGAGCTGGACCGTGAACCCACTGTAACATAACATAAAGCATGGCACCAATCCAGATTCCAGTCCACAGTTTGTGCTGGATAATTAACCCACCGTAACATATCATGCGACACATCACCGATCCAGATTCCAGTCCGCAGCTTGCCCTATATCAGTATCGGGTACCGATGTTGATGTTATTTACTCATTGGATATCAGATGGACGGGGCTGATCCACTGACCGACCCGTATTCCGTTCCGCAGCTTGCTCTGGACCTCAAACCCACATAGCATAACATAACATTACTACTGTGTTACTGTGTTACAGTATGAGTCGTCACGGTTATGATGATGATGATGATGATGTATAGGGTCGTGTTGCTCGGCCAGTTGGTCACAAAGAAAAAATTGCAGACTCTGCAGATCAATAACGAGCGTTTCCATGGCGATGTGAATGGCGTTCTGAAGACGTGCATGCGCCGGCGGAGTAACTGTCGCAGTGCACCGGACGTGGGCCGCGTGGAGCTTCAGTGCCGAACGGGACTAAATGCCTTGAATAGCGGGAGTGGTCAGAAACCTGGTCTGGACAGTGAGCACGTGGTTAGTACGGTGGTGTAGTGGTTAGTATGGTGGTGTAGTGGTTAGTATGGTGGTGTAGTGGTTAGTATGGTGGTGTAGTGGTTAGTATGGTGGTGTAGTGGTTAGTATGGTGGTGTAATGGTTAGTACGGTGGTGTAGTGGTTAGTACGGTGGTGTAGTAGTTAGTATGGTGGTGTAGTGGTTAGTAAGGTGGTGTAGTGGTCAGTACGGTGGTGTAGTGGTCAGTATGGTGGTGTAGTGGTTAGTAAGGTGGTGTAGTGGTTAGTACAGTGGTGTAGTGGTTAGTATAGTCGTGTAGTGGTTAGTACGGTGGTGTAGTGGTTAGTAAGGTGGTGTAGTGGTTAGCACAGTGGTGTAGTGGTTAGTATGGTCGTGTAGTGGTTAGTATGGTGGTGTAGTGGTTAGTAAGGTGGTGTAGTGGTTAGTACAGTGGTGTAGTTGTTAGTATAGTCGTGTAGTGGTTAGTACGGTGGTGTAGTGGTTAGTAAGGTGGTGTAGTGGTTAGCACAGTGGTGTAGTGGTTAGTATGGTCGTGTAGTGGTTAGTACGGTGGTGTAGTGGTTAGTACGGAGGTGTAGTGGTTAGTATGGTGGTGTAGTGGTTAGTACGGTGGTGTAGTGGTTAGTACGGTGGTGTAGTGGTTAGTATGGTGGTGTAGTGGTTAGTACAGTGGTGTAGTGGTTAGTACGGTGGTGTAGTGGTTAGTATGGTGGTGTAGTGGTTAGTATGGTGGTGTAGTGGCTAGTACGGTGGTGTAGAGGTTAGTACGGTGGTGTAGTGGTTAGTATGGTGGTGTAGTGGTTAGTACGGTGGTGTAGTGGTTAGTACGGTGGTGTAGAGGTTAGTACGGTGGTGTAGTGGTCAGTACGGTGGTGTAGTGGTCAGTATGGTGGTGTAGTGGTTAGTACGGTGGTGTAGTGGTCAGTACGGTGGTGTAGTGGTTAGTACGGTGGTGTATTGGTTAGTATGATGGTGTAGTGGTTAGTATGGTGGTGTAGTGGTTAGTACGGTGGTGTAGTGGTTAGTACGGTGGTGTAGTGGTTAGTACGGTGGTGTAGTGGTCAGTATGGTGGTCTAGTGGTCAGTATGGTGGTGTAGTGGTCAGTACGGTGGTGTAGTGGTTAGTGTGGTGGTGTAGTGGTCAGTGTGGTGGTGTAGTGGTCAGTATGGTGGTGTAGTGGTTAGTAAGGTGGTGTAGTGGTTAGTATGCTGGTGTAGTGATCAGTACGGTGGTGTAGTGGTTAGTACGGTGGTGTAGTGGTTAGTACGGTGGTTAGTATGGTGGTGTAGTGGTTAGTAAGGTGGTGTAGTGGTTAGTACGGTGGTGTAGTGGTTAGTATGGTGGTGTAGTGGTTAGTATGGTGGTGTAGTGGTTAGTACGGTGGTGTAGTGGTTAGTACGGTGGTGTAGTTGTTAGTATGGTGGTGTAGTGGTTAGTATAGTGGTGTAGTGGTTAGTATGGTGGTGTAGTGGTCAGTATGGTGGTGTAGTGGTCAGTACGGTGGTGTAGTGGTTAGTGTGGTGGTGTAGTGGTCAGTGTGTTGGTGTAGTGGTCAGTATGGTGGTGTAGTGGTTAGTATGGTGGTGTAGTGTTTAGTATGCTGGTGTAGTGGTCAGTACGGTGGTGTAGTGGTTAGTACGGTGGTGTAGTGGTTAGTACGGTGGTGTAGTGGTTAGTACGGTGGTGTAGTGGTTAGTATGGTGGTGTAGTGGTTAGTACGGTGGTGTAGTGGTTAGTACGGTGGTGTAGTGGTTAGTACGGTGGTTAGTATGGTGGTGTAGTGGTTAGTAAGGTGGTGTAGTGGTTAGTACGGTGGTGTAGTGGTTAGTACGGTGGTGTAGTGGTTAGTACGGTGGTGTAGTGGTTAGTATGGTGGTGTAGTGGTTAGTATGGTGGTGTAGTGGTTAGTATGGTGGTGTAGTGGTTAGTACGGTGGTGTAGTGGTTAGTATGGTGGTGTAGTGGTTAGTACGGTGGTGTAGTTGTTAGTATGGTGGTGTAGTGGTTAGTACGGTGGTGTAGTGGTTAGTATGGTGGTGTAGTGGTTAGTACGGTGGTGTAGTGGTTAGTATGGTGGTGTAGTGGTCAGTATGGTGGTGTAGTGGTTAGTAAGGTGGTGTAGTGGTCAGTATGGTGGTGTAGTGGTTAGTATGGTGGTGTAGTGGTTAGTATGGTGGTGTAGTGGTCAGTACGGTGGTGTAGTGGTTAGTATGGTGGTGTAGTGATTAGTACGGAGGTGTAGTGGTTAGTATGGTGGTGTAGTGGTTAGTATGGTGGTGTAGTGGTTAGTACGGTGGTATAGTGGTTAGTATGGTGGTGTAGTGGTCAGTATGGTGGTGTAGTGGTTAGTATGGTGGTGTAGTGGTTAGTATGGTGGTATAGTGGTTAGTATGGTGGTGTAGTGGTTAGTACGGTGGTGTAGTGATTAGTATGGTGGTATAGTGGTTAGTATGGTGGTGTAGTGGTCAGTATGGTGGTGTAGTGGTCAGTATGGTGGTGTAGTGGTCAGTATGGTGGTGTAGTGGTTAGTATGGTGGTGTAGTGGTTAGTATGGTGGTGTAGTGGTTAGTACGGTGGTGTAGTGGTCAGTATGGTGGTGTAGTGGTTAGTACGGTGGTGTAGTGTTAGTATGGTGGTGTAGTGGTTAGTATAGTGGTGTAGTGGTTAGTACGGTGGTGTAGTGGTTAGTATGGTGGTGTAGTGGTTAGTATGGTGGTGTAGTAGTTAGTACGGTGGTGTAGTGGTTAGTATGGTGGTGTAGTGGTTAGTATGGTGGTGTAGTGGTTAGTATGGTGGTATAGTGGTTAGTATGGTGGTGTAGTGGTTAGTATGGTGGTGTAGTGGTTAGTATGGTGGTGTAGTGGTTAGTATGGTGGTGTAGTGGTTAGTATGGTGGTGTAGTGGTTAGTATGGTGGTGTAGTGGTTAGTATGGTGGTGTAGTGGTTAGTATGGTGGTGTAGTGGTTAGTATGGTGGTATAGTGGTTAGTATGGTGGTGTAGTGGTTAGTATGGTGGTGTAGTGGTTAGTATGGTGGTGTAGTGGTTAGTATGGTGGTGTAGTGGTTACCATTTATGGCGTCCGGCGCTGGTGATTCATTAGCGCATTAGTTGCTATGACGCCCGTATCAGCTGAGGAGGAGGATGGCGGGCCGGGTAGAGGACTGAACCCCTAATGAACGGTATTGAATCAGAGTGGGGAGTTTCACTGCTCCGCAATCAGCGGCCAGCACACCACTCATTACCACAGCTACTGATAATTAAACACACAGAGCCCAGTCCCTCAGAGAGAGAGAGAGAGAGAGAGAGAGAGAGAGAGAGAGAGAGAGAGAGAGAACGAGTGGGAGAGGGAGAGAAAGAGTGGGAGAGGGAGCGAGAGAGAGAGAGAGAGAGAGGAAAAGAGAGAGAAAGAGGGAGAGAGAGAGAAATAGAAAGAGAAGAGAGAGATAGAAAGAGAGAGGAGAGAGGGACAGAAAGAGAGAGAGAGGGAGAGAGGGGGGGAGAAAGAGAAAGAGCAAGAAACAGAGGGACACAGAGAGAAAGAAAGACAGAGAAAAAGAGAGAGAGAGAGAGTAGAGAGAAAAAAAGTGAAAGAGAGAGTGAGAGGGAGAGAGAGAGAGAGGGAGTGAGAGAGGGTAACAGAGAGAGAGCGAGTCAAAGCTGATGGGAAGGTGGGTGTGCACTAGGCGTGAGGTGAGTGAAATGAAAGAAAGAGAGAGTGAGAGAATCCATTTCCTGTGAAAGGGGGAATAAAGAGATGAGTGAAAGAACGAGGGAAGATATGAAGGGAGCAATTTCTGGACTGTGGTCCGGCTCTCCGCGGCAGTCACGCTTCCCAGAACTCCCAGCCTTCAGTTCTCCTCCCGCCCTGCTGAAGACCTAACGGCTAATCCCCATATCACAGAACATGAACACTCCGCAGCACACTCTGCTAGGGTTCTAGATACTTCTGTACGGTTCTAGATCCTTCTGTACGGTTCTAGATAGTCATATAATGGTTAAACGGTTCTACAGAGCACCAAGCAGAGTGTATGTACATATTACAGTCTGTGAGAGTGAGCGTTGCTGGCAGGTCTGAGATGTTAAACCACTGAATACATTTCAGTCTCTCTCTCTCTTTCTATCTGTCTCACTCTCTCTCTCTCTCTCACTCACTCTCTCTCTCACTCTCTCTCTCTCTCTCTGATCTGAGGGAACAGGTGAGCTATTTGCTGCAATTTACTTTCTTTAACTCACTGAAAGGCCCATGATGATGTGAGACCACCCGTGGTTACATGATTACGAGTCGTTTGGTGTGAGTAAGTGTGTGTAAGTGTGTGTGAGTGTGCGTGTGTGTGAGAGAGTGTGTGTGTGAGAGAGTGTGTGTGTGAGTGTGTGTGTGTTGTGTGTTTAAGTGTATGTGTGTGTCTTTAAGTGAGTGTGTGTTTAAGTGTATGTGTGTGTGTGTAAGTGAGAAAGTGTGTGAGTGTGTGTGCGAGTTTGTGTGTGTGTGAGTGTGAGTGTTGTGTGTTTGAGTGTGTGTGTGTGTTTAAGTGTATGTGTGTGTGTGTGTGTTTACGTGTATGTGTGTGTGTGAGTGTGTGTGTTGTGTGTTTAAGTGTATGTGTGTGTTTAAGTGAGTGTGTGTGTGTGTTTAAGTGTGTGTGTGTTTGTGTGTGTGAGTGTGTGTGTGTCTAAGTGAGTGTGTGTGAGTGTGTGTATGAATGAGTGTGTGTGTGAAAGTGTGTGTGTGTGTGTGTGTGTGTGTGTGTGTGTGTGTGTGTGTGTAAGTGAGTGCGGGTGAGTGTGTGTGAGTGTGTGTAAGTGTGTGTGTAAGTGTGTGTGTAGTGTTTCTTCCTCTGATGTTCTCAGAACTTGTATATTCTGATCTAGACAGGACAGAGAACAGTGTGAGACAGTTTGGGTGTGGACAGAGAAGGGACGCCCAATTGCTGTGCACCACCTCCACCCTCTAAACCCCACCTCCACCCTCTAAACCCCACCTTCACCCTCTAAACCCCACCTCTGACCTCTATACCCCACCTCCACCCTCTAAACCCCACCTCCACCCTCTAAACCCCACCTTCACCCTCTAAACCCCACCTCTGACCTCTAAACCCCACCTCCACCCTCTAAAGCCCATGTCCGACCTCTATACCCCACCTCCACCCTCCAAACCCCACCTCCACCCTCTAAAGCCCACCTCTGACCTCTATACCCCACCTCCACCCTCCAAACCCCACCTCCACCCTCCAAACCCCACTGCCACCCATCCTTCAACACCACTGCCACCTCCAAACTGCAACACCACCAATTCTTTAACCCCACTGCCACCCCCTCTTCAACCCCAGTTCCACCGCCCCTTCAACCCCACTGCCACCCACCCTTCAACTCCGCTGCCACCAACACTTCAACCCCACTGCCACCCATCCTTCAATTCCACTGCCACCCACCCTTAACTCCACTGCCACCCATCCTTCAATTCCACTGCCACACACCCTTCATTCCCACCGTCACCTTCCAACCGCACCATCACCATCAAGCCATTAAACTCCAGTGTCACACACCCTTAACCTCACCGTCACTTTCCAAACTCCACTGCCACCCTCATAAACCCCACCACCCTCCCTTCAAAGCCCACCACCACCCACAACCTCACATCACCTTCCAAATCCCATCATCAATTCCAAACCCTGCTGCCACCCTCATAAACCCCACCAACCTCCCTTATAGCCCACCACCACCCACAACCTCACATCACCTTCCAAATCCCATCATCACCTTTCAAACCCCACTGCCACCCTCATAAACCCCACCAACCTCCCTTTAAACCCCACCATCCGTCCTCTAAACCCCTTTGTCACCCACTTTTGCAACCCACCACCACCCACCCTTCAATCCTACCACCACCCATCCTCCAAACCCCTCCCTTCTCCCTCTAAACACCACTGCCACCCACAACTCAACTCCACCACCACCTTCCAAACCCCACCACCACCCACCCTTCAACCCCACTGCCGCACTCCCTTCAACCTTGCGTTACGTTCCGAATCCCTCCATCACTCAACCTCTTACCCACCATCACCTTCCAAACCCCACTGCCACCCTCATAAACCCCACCACCACCCACAACCTCACATCACCTTCCAAATCCTGACATCACCCAACCTATTTTACCCCACCATCAACTTCCAACCCTACTGCCACCCTCATAAACCCCACCAACCTCCCTTCAAACCCCACCACCCCCTTTTACAACCCATCACCCCTCACCCAAGTTATTGTGTTTATGACTATGTACATGTGTTCTGATGATATCTCATGTTCCTCCTGGTGTAAATACTCTTATTAATCAGATAAACGATCAGCTTAGGTGCCCCAGACTTTAGATAGTAGCATATGCATATTTTACCTATGGGGCAAGTACTAGAAGCTGATACCCCCGTTAATTAGCATGGTACTGACTGTAGGCCGAACCCATTCCTCACTCGTCTCAGGCCGTGTGGAGCTGTGTGAGTTCATTTCCCCCCAGACCAACGCTTTGAACACCCTGGTCAGATCAGATTTTGTGAAAATGAGTTCCTCGCTGAGCATCAGTTCCAGTTATCTGGAGTTCTATTGAGATATTCCAGTTCTGCTGTATCTGTATCCCTACCACTTCCCTGCGTAACCGAGAGGAGCTGGATCGGACTCGTTGTCCAGGCAACCGTGGCTTGTATCACGGGACTGACAGGCTGCTCAATATGATGAAGCCCTCGCGCAACTGGTGATGGAATTCATGAAGCTGTTAAAGCTTTAGTTTGAGCTGTACAGTCTAGATTTTTATATATATATATATATATTTATATATTTATATATAGGTCCTATTAACATTACTGATACCCTTTAAATAGAACACTAGAAGCCACATCGCCCCCTACGCTTCCTGTAGTGTATTACAGTCCGTCAGAACCACCGTCGCCCCCTACGCTTCCTGTAGTGTATTACAGTCCGTCAGAACCACCGTCGCCCCCTACGCTTCCTGTAGTGTATTACAGTCCGTCAGAACCACCGTCGCCCCCTACGCTTCCTGTAGTGTATTACAGTCCGTCAGAACCACCGTCGCCCCCTACGCTTCCTGTAGTGTATTACAGTCCGTCAGAACCACCGTCGCCCCCTACGCTTCCTGTAGTGTATTACAGTCCGTCAGAACCACCGTCGCCCCCTACGCTTCCTGTAGTGTATTACAGTCCGTCAGAACCACCGTCGCCCCCTACGCTTCCTGTAGTGTATTACAGTCTGTCAGAACCACCGTCGCCCCCTACGCTTCCTGTAGTGTATTACAGTCTGTCAGAACCACCGTCGCCCCCTAAGCTTCCTGTAGTGTATTACAGTCTGTCAGGACCACCGTCGCCCCCTACGCTTCCTGTAGTGTATTACAGTCTGTCAGAACCATCATCGCCCCCTACGCTTCCTGTAGTGTATTACAGTCTGTCAGATCCACCGTCGCCCCCTACGCTTCCTGTAGTGTATTACAGTCTGTCAGATCCACCGTCGCCCCCTACGCTTCCTGTAGTGTATTACAGTCTGTCAGAACCACCGTCGCCCCCTACGCTTCCTGTAGTGTATTACAGTCTGTCAGAACCACCGTCGCCCCCTACGCTTCCTGTAGTGTATTACAGTCTGTCAGAACCACCGTCGTCCCCTACGCTTCCTGTAGTGTATTACAGTCTGTCAGAACCACCGTCGCCCCCTACGCTTCCTGTAGTGTATTACAGTCTGTCAGAACCACCGTCGCCCCCTATGCCTCCTGTAGTGTATTACAGTCTGTCAGAACCACCGTCGCCCCCTACGCTTCCTGTAGTGTATTACAGTCTGTCAGAACCACCGTCGCCCCCTACGCCTCCTGTAGTGTATTACAGTCTGTCAGAACCACCGTCGCCCCCTACGCTTCCTGTAGTGTATTACAGTCTGTCAGAACCACCGTCGCCCCCTACGCCTCCTGTAGTGTATTACAGTCTATCAGAACCACCGTCGCCCCCTACGCTTCCTGTAGTGTATTACAGTCTGTCAGAACCACTGTCGCCCCCTACGCTTCCTGTAGTGTATTACAGTCTGTCAGAACCACCGTCGCCCCCTACGCTTCCTGTAGAGTATTACAGTCTGTCAGAACCACCGTCGCCCCCCTACGCTTCCTGTAGTGTATTACAGTCTGTCAGAACCACCGTCGCCCCCTACGCTTCCTGTTGTGTATTACAGTCTGTCAGAACCACCGTCGCCCCCTACGCCTCCTGTAGTGTATTACAGTCTGTCAGAACCATCGTCGCCCCCTACGCTTCCTATAGTGTATTACAGTCTGTCAGAATGAAGGTCGCCCCCTACGCTTCCTGTAGTGTATTACAGTCTGTCAGAACCACCGTCGCCCCCTACGCTTCCTATAGTGTATTACAGTCTGTCAGAATGAAGGTCGCCCCCTACGCTTCCTATAGTGTATTACACTCTGTCAGAACCACCGTCGCCCCCTACGCTTCCTGTAGTGTATTACAATCTGTCAGAACCACCGTCGCCCCCTACGCCTCCTGTAGTGTATTACACTCTGTCAGAACCACCGTCGCCCCCTACGCTTCCTGTAGTGTATTACAGTCTGTCAGAACCACCGTCGCCCCCTACGCTTCCTGTAGTGTATTACAGTCTGTCAGAACCACCGTCGCCCCCTACGCTTCCTGTAGTGTATTACAGTCTGTCAGAACCACCGTCGCCCCCTACGCTTCCTGTAGTGTATTACAGTCTGTCAGAATCACTGTCGCCCCCTACGCTTCCTGTAGTGTATTACAGTCTGTCAGAACCACCGTCGCCCCCTACGCTTCCTGTAGTGTATTACAGTCTGTCAGAACCACCGTCGCCCCCTACGCTTCCTGTAGTGTATTACAGTCTGTCAGAACCACCGTCGCCCCCTACGCTTCCTGTAGTGTATTACAGTCTGTCAGAACCACCGTCGCCCCCTACGCTTCCTGTAGTGTATTACAGTCTGTCAGAATCACTGTCGCCCCCTACGCTTCCTGTAGTGTATTACAGTCTGTCAGAACCACCGTCGCCCCCTACGCTTCCTGTAGTGTATTACAGTCTGTCAGAACCTGACACATTTAAAGCTTATGTCTTTGTGGAAGTGTCCAGGTCGTCCGGCCGTGTGCTTCCTCCTTGTCTTGGTAGAGTTCCTCTTCATCTGTCTTGAGGCGGAATTGCAGGACGATGCAACATCACTCCGCCCGTCAGCGTTGGCATTCCTCTCAGCTGCTCGCGGCCGGTGTGGACAGCCTCGTTGATTATAATGGGAGAGTTTCGGTTTAGTCGCTGTCGCCCTCTTTGCGGCACTACCACCCTCCCCCACCCCCTCGCCCCTCGCTGCTCTGAACTCAGTCCGCTCGGTGAAACCTTATCAGACCCAGACATCATTACTGGACTGGTGATGGCTGGACTTTTCCGGACGCTCCTGACCTTAAGTGTTACTAAAAAAGCAGCAGGGCTGACCCGGGGTCAGCGTGAAAGAGAAGCCTCCGCCGCACGCCAGCTCTTACGCGAAGCGGCTTCCAGCTGCAGACGCTCAGTCTGCAAACTTACACCGGCCTCGCGTCGGCTCTCGAGCCCTTCATATTAATCACCGGCGGCGAAGTGAAGAAGCCCGGATCCTCACTGACCCTCTCTACTCCAGCTTTGATTGGGCTGATTAAAGCACTCGTCTTTGTTGTGAAACCTTCAATCTTTTATTTTGATCTTTCTTTTTTTTCTCGTTCTTTCAATCTCGTGCTGCTAATCATGTGTTTCCACTTCGGTGCCGTTAACGAGTCATTAGAGACGAGACGAGGTGAAAACATCCCTTCATGCCTTTCAGCATTATCACCTATTGTTTAACTCTAATGTTATCTCTTTATACAGAGTAATAAATAGAACAACAGAAGCCACAGCGCCCCCTACGCTTCCTGTAGTGTATTACAGTCTGTCAGAACCACCGTCGCCCCCTACGCTTCCTGTAGTGTATTACAGTCTGTCAGAACCACTGTCGCCCCCTACGCTTCCTGTAGTGTATTACACTCTGTCAGAATGACCGTCGCCCCCTACGCTTCCTGTAGTGTATTACACTCTGTCAGAACCACCGTCGCCCCCTACGCTTCCTGTAGTGTATTACACTCTGTCAGAACCACTGTCGCCCCCTACGCGTCCTGTAGTGTATTACACTCTGTCAGAATGACCGTCGCCCCCTACGCTTCCTGTAGTGTATTACAGTCTGTCAGAACCACCGTCGCCCCCTACGCTTCCTGTAGTGTATTACAGTCTGTCTGAACCACCGTCGCCCCCTACGCTTC
>CM038726.1:2904045-2916545 GCA_021613375.1 Megaleporinus macrocephalus
AGATAGATAAAGAGAGAGAAATAGAGAGAGAAAGAGAGAGACAGAAATAAATACATAGATTGATATATATACAGAGAGAGAAAGATATGTATATATATAGATAGATAGCTAGATAGATAGATAGATAAAGAGAGAAAGAGACAGAAATAAATATATAGATTGATATAGATAAAGAGAGAGAAATAGAGAGAGAGATATACAAAAATAAATATATAGATTGATATATATACAGAGAGAGAAAGATATGTATATATATATATATAGATAGATAGATAGATAGATAGATAGATAAAGAGAGAGAGAGACAGAAATAAATATATAGATTGATATATATAAAGAGAGAGAAAGATATAGATAGATAGATAGATAGATAGATAGATAGATAAAGAGAGAGAGAGACAGAAATAAATATATAGATTGATATATGTACAGAGAGAGAAAGATATATATATATATATATATATATATATATATATATATATATATATATATATAGAGAGAGAGAGAGAGAGAGAGAGAGAGAGAGAGATAGATAGATAGATAAAGACAGAGAGACAGAAATAAATATATAGATTGATATACAAAAATAAATATATAGATTGATATATATACAGAGAGAGAAAGATATGTATATATATATATATATAGATAGATAGATAGATAAAGAGAGAGAAAGACAGAAATAAATATATAGATTGATATATATACAGAGAGAAAAAGATATATATATGTATAGATAGATAGATAGATAGATAGATAAAGAGAGAGAGAGACAGAAATAAATATATAGATTGATATATGTACAGAGAGAGAAAGATATATATATATATATATATATATATATATATATATATATATATAGAGAGAGAGAGAGAGAGAGAGAGAGATAGATAGATAAAGACAGAGAGACAGAAATAAATATATAGATTGATATATATACAGAGAAAGAAAGATATATATAGATAGATAGATAGATAGATAGATAGATAAAGAGAGAGAGACAGAAATAAATATATAGATTGATATATATATATATATATATATATATATATATATATATATATATATATATATACAGAAAGAGAATCTGATTGGTTCTCTTGAAGCTGTGGGCTCCTCTGATTGGTGCAGATAGTGACGTTGTGCTGCCGGTGCTGCTTTGGAGCTGGACTGGTTGTTTGGGAAGCGCCGGTGTTGCGAGCGTCTCCGGGGCCCGAGGCTCCTAATTGAATTCCCTGTAAATCAAACAGGAGCCTGATGAGGATTTGCGGCCGGTACTATTCGGCGGCTGCGCTGGGCGAGCGTGGCACGTTCTCCGGGTGGTCCTCGCGAGGAAAAAGTCATTAAATAGTTTTAATTGGAGCGCTGGTCTGATGAAGTAATCATTCCCGGGAATGAAGAGTCCGTGCCCGGCGTGTTCCGAGGCCTCGTGAAGCTTAATTCACTTACTTCTGCGTTATCATAATACAGCGTCCAGCGTACGGGCTGGGGTCCCTCGCCAGACACAGCGCCAGTCGCGGTTTGATGGAAAAATCGAATTCCCTTCATCTCGCCGCCCCCCTCGGAACGCTGGCTTCCTTAGTTGAAAGCCGTTGTAGCCGACAAGCAGTGCGAGCTTATATACTAGCAATTAGCAACATGCTAAAATACTTTGATTTGAAAACATTCTTTATTTCGGGGCCATAAACGTCAGACTTTGCTCTAACAGGTTATAGGGTAATACTCATATCCGCTGGGGCCCCTGGGGGATTTCCAGTGCCGTTCTCTTGGTGGTGCTTGTAAATCAATTAGAATATTGTTTATATTCCTAACAACTACCCGGAGCCTGCTGAGGCTACTAATTATATTTCCAGACAGTGACGTATCTGATTATTCTAGTGGGTATGTAAACAGAATACTCCAATTTCTTAGATTGGATTCTTTCAGATCTCTTAGTGTACATATATACTCTTACTCTGATTTCTTTCTGATCTCTCAGTGTATACATACTCTCACTCTGATTTCTTTCAGATTACTCAGTGTATATATACTCTTACTCTGATTTCTTTCAGATCTCTCAGTATATATGTATTCTTACTCTGGTTTCTTTCAGATCTCTCAGTGTATATATATTCTTACTCTGATTTCTTTCTGATCACTCGGTGTGTATATATATTCTTACTCTGATTTCTTTCTGATCACTCGGTGTGTATATATATTCTTACTCTGATTTCTTTCTGATCACTCGGTGTGTATATATGTTCTTACTCTGATTTCTTTCTGATCTCTCAGTGTATATATACTCTTACTCAAGTTTCTTTCTGATCTCTTAGTGTATATATACTCTTACTCAAGTTTCTTTCTGATCTCTTAGTGTATATATACTCTTACTCAAGTTTCTTTCTGATCTCTTAGTGTATATATACTCTTACTCTGATTTCTTTCTGATCACTCGGTGTGTATATAAATTCTTACTCAAATTTCTTTCTGATCTCTCAGTGTATATATACTCTTACTCAAGTTTCTTTCTGATCTCTTAGTGTATATATACTCTTACTCAAGTTTCTTTCTGATCTCTTAGTGTATATATACTCTTACTCAAGTTTCTTTCTGATCACTTAGTGTATATATACTCTTACTCAAGTTTCTTTCTGATCACTTAGTGTATATATACTCTTACTCAAGTTTCTTTCTGATCACTTAGTGTATATATACTCTTACTCAAGTTTCTTTCTGATCTCTTAGTGTATATATACTCTTACTCTGATTTCTTTCTGATCACTCGGTGTGTATATAAATTCTTACTCAAGTTTCTTTCTGATCTCTTAGTGTATATATACTCTTACTCTGATTTCTTTCAGATCTCTCAGTGTATATATACTTTTACTCTGATTTCTTTCAGATTACTCAGTGTATATATACTCTTACTCTAGTTTCTTTCAGATTACTCAGTGTATATATACTCTTACTCAAATTTCTTTCTGATCTCTTAGTGTATATATACTCTTACTCAAGTTTCTTTCTGATCACTTAGTGTATATATACTCTTACTCAAGTTTCTTTCTGATCTCTTAGTGTATATATACTCTTACTCTGATTTTGTCCAGATTACTCAGAGTGTATATATACTCTTACTCTGATTTCTTTCTGATCACTCGGTGTGTATGTAAATTCTTACTCAAGTTTCTTTCTGATCTCTTAGTGTATATATACTCTTACTCTGATTTCTTTCAGATCTCTCAGTGTATATATACTCTTACTCTGATTTCTTTCAGATTACTCAGTGTATATATACTCTTACTCTGATTTCTTTCAGATCTCTCAGTGTATATATACTCTTACTCTAGTTTCTTTCAGATTACTCAGTGTATATATACTCTTACTCTAGTTTCTTTCAGATTACTCAGGTTATATATACTCTTACTCTGATATCTTTCAGATCTCTTAGTGTATATATACTCTTACTCTAGTTTCTTTCAGATCTCTCAGTGTATATATACTCTTACTCTAATTTCTTTCAGATTACTCAGTGTATATATACTCTTACTCTAGTTTCTTTCAGATTACTCAGTGTGTATATATACTCTTACTCTAGTTTCTTTCAGATTACTCAGTGTATATATACTCTTACTCTAGTTTCTTTCAGGTTATATATACTCTTACTCTGATATCTTTCAGATCTCTTAGTGTATATATACTCTTACTCTAGTTTCTTTCAGATTACTCAGTATATATATACTCTTACCCTAATTTCTTTCAGATTACTCAGTGTATATATACTCTTACTCTAATACTCAGATTATCCAGTGTAAATATCCTGCAAAGCAGAAATCTGATTACTGCCGGACTCCCGTAGAACCGAAGTTTTTCCAATATCCGATTACATGACTGCATGTAAACGAAATCAGATTTTCTCTAACTCTAAACGTGATTGGTTGTTTCCTTGGTTACGTTCCGCTATGTTTGTAGTTCTAATCCAGAGTGTCAGGCGAACTCGCTTGGCTGCGTCTAATAAGATAACGCTGAGCAAAAGCGTCCCAGTTGGACAGCTTTCAAGACTACAACCCTTCGGCAAAAACATAACTTTCCCAGAAATCTCTGAAAAGTCTGGAAGACCCCGAGGGTTCCCCCTCTAGGTGGTACATAATTAGCGCTCTCCTGCAGAATCAAGACGTTTCCAACACATCAGAAACTGGGTTTTATCACACCCCCGCACACAGGGGCCCAGAACCTTTCTGTACCGGGGAACTTGACGTTCTTTGAAAACGAGGTCCGAGTTTTTTGGTCCCGCGACTGGGATCTGAACCCCTAGCGTTCGTGCCGTTGAGTGAATTGAACCTCCAGAACGTCCGATCCGCCGCCTCGCTCTTCACTCCTGATCGGCTCCGGGCTCGAGAGGGAACGTTTCCGTCTCGCCGAGCCGGCCGGAAAGCCTTCCGAGACGGATGGAGATCAATGATCTCTCGGTGCGAGCGAGCGGAGATTCCGAACAAAGACAAATTATGAAAATTGATCCAATTTGCGATGTGCCACGGGGAAGGGAACTCATATTATGAACTCCAGAAAATTAATACGGCTTTCGGAATGAGAATTAGAGCGCGGCCGACTGGAGCGGAATTCTAAACATCCTATTAGTTGTGAAGCCCGATGGCACACATACATACATACATATATATATATATATATATATATATATATATATATATATATATATATATATATATATATATATATATATATATATATTATATACGCTCCGGAAAATAAGATAGAAGCTGAAATAACGCGGGCCGTCGGCGGAGAAACGGAAGATGGGGAGAGAAATGAGGAGTAATTCGCTGCTGGGCTACGTGCAGGAGCTGATGATAGACGTTTTGTAACTCCTTTGATTGCGTTGGAGCCCGAAGGAGCTTGAGCGAGAGGAGCTGCTGAGTTTTACCTTTTGTCGTTTAGCTAAACTGTGGTTTCTCATTTCCTCTTGAGAGAAGGAAGGGTGTGGGGGGAACGGGTTGGGGGAGGGAGGGTGGACTGGCCCATAGGAGAATCCAATATATAGATGTATACGTCCGATACGTGTCCGATGGAGGCGGTACGTTGGTGGGAGAAGCGGAGAGATCGGCACGCATCGTGAACAACTGACCCCAGAGAGGGGGCACCTAACAGGCCGAGGGGGCAGCTGTGGCATTTATTAGGAGACTAATACGTCGATCCAGATCCAATTCAAGAACATTCCAGGTTGTTTGTTTGGGTTTTCCAACCCGAATACATATAAACAGAAAAATCTAAATAATCAAAATAAGTATATAATAAATTAAACTATATTAAACGTTCCTGGTGGCATCTGTTGAACTTCTTCTTTCATCGGTTACCTTGGCGACAAAACTGTGTTCTGGTAAAAAGATCACAAGGATGAGCTCCTCCCTTTAAATGAAAATAATGAGCCACCGCTAGAACGTTGCATCTCTGTTAATATATCACCTCAGCTGCTAGTGTTAGCTAATGCTAAACAGCAAGAACTATCTAGAACGTTGCATCTCTGTTAATGTATTACCTCAGCTGCTAGTA
Source organism: Megaleporinus macrocephalus (assembly GCA_021613375.1). Classification (NCBI taxonomy): domain Eukaryota; kingdom Metazoa; phylum Chordata; class Actinopteri; order Characiformes; family Anostomidae; genus Megaleporinus; species Megaleporinus macrocephalus. The sequence continues at coordinate 2,909,590 of CM038726.1, forward strand.
TTAGCTAATGCTAAACACCAAGAGCTATCTAGAGCATTGCTTCTCTGTTAATATATCACCTCAGCTGCTAGTATTAGCTAATGCTAAACACCAAGAGCTATCTAGAGCATTGCTTCTCTGTTAATATATCACCTCAGCTGCTAGTGTTAGCTAATGCTAAACACCAAGAACTATCTAGAACATTGCTTTTCTGTTAGTGTATTACCTCAGCTGCTAGTGTTAGCTAATGCTAAACAGCAAGAACTGTCTAGAATGTTGCTTCTCTGTTAATGTATTTCCTCAGCTGCTAGTGTTAGCTAATGCTAAACACCAAGAACTATCTAGAACATTACATATCTGTTGATATATTACCTCAGGTGTTGGGGGTATTTGGTGCCAAACACCAAGAACTATCTAGAACGTTGCATCTCTGTTAACATATTACCTTAGCTGCTAGTGTTAGCTAATGCTAAACACCAAGAACTATCTAGAACATTGCTTTTCTGTTAGTGTATTACCTCAGCTGCTAGTGTTAGCTAATGCTAAACAGCAAGAACTGTCTAGAATGTTGCTTCTCTGTTAGTGTATTTCCTCAGCTGCTAGTGTTAGCTAATGCTAAACAGCAAGAACTATCTAGAATGTTGCTTCTCTGTTAATGTATTACCTCGGCTGCTAGTGTTAGCTAATGCTAAACAGCAAGAACTGTCTAGAATGTTGCAACTCTGTTAATGTATTACCTCAGCTGCTAGTATTAGCTAATGCTAAACAGCAAGAACTGTCTAGAACGTTGCATCCCTGTTAATATATTACCTTAGCTGCTAGTGTTAGCTAATGCTAAACAGCAAGAACTGTCTAGAACGTTGCATCTCTGTTAATATATTACTCAAGCTATTAGTGTTAGCTAATGCTAAACACCAATAACTGTCTAGACCATTACATATCTCTTGATATATTCCCTCAGCTGCTAGTGTTAGCTAATGCTAGACAGCATGAACTGTCTAGAACATTGCATCTCTGTTAATATATTACCTCAGCTGCTAGTTTTAGCTAATGCTAAACACTAAGAACTATCTAGACCATTACATATCTGTTGATATATTACCTCAGGTGTTGGGGGTATTTGGTGCCAAACACCAAGAACTATCTAGAACATTACATATCTGTTGTTGGGTGTTGGGGTTATTTGGTGCCAAACACCAAGAACAGTCTAGAAAATTGCTGCTTTGTTAATATATTGCCTCAGCTGTTAGAGTTAGCTAGTGCTAAGTGCCAAGAACTATGTAGAACATTGCAGCTCTGTTAATAGATTACCTCAGCTGTTAGTGTTAGCTAGTGCTAAAAGCCAAGAACTTTGTCGAACATTAAATCTCTGTTAATATTTTACCTCAACTTTTAGCAGTAGCTTGTGCTAAACACCAAGAGCTATCTAGAATAGTACATATCTGGTAATATATTACTTTAGCTGTTAGCATCAGTTAGTGCTGTCTCAATAACTGTCTAGAACATTACATCTCTTTTGATACATTACCTCAGCTGTTGGTGTTAGGTAATGCTAAACACCTAGAACTATCTAGAACATACCATCTCTGTTAATATATTACCTCAGCTGTTGGGGTTAGATGGTGCCAAACACAAAAAACTAGCACAACACCTGTTAGTATATTACCTTAGTTGTTAACATAAGCTAATGCTAAACACTAAGAACTTTCTAACTTTCTAATATAGTACTATAGCTAATGGTAAACACCAAGAACTATCTAGAACATTGCACTTATGTTAATGTATTACCTCAGCTGTTAGTGTAGCTAGTGCTTAACACCAAGAACTATCTAGAACATTAAATCTCCGTAATATAGCATTAAGCTAGTGCTAAACGCCGAGAACTATCTAGAACAGTACATCTCTGTAAATATATTACCTCAGCTGTTAGGGTAGATGGTTCCAAACACCAATAACTATCTAGAACATTACATCTCTGTTAATATATTACCTCAACTTTTAGCGGTAGCTTGTGCTAACACCAAGGGCTATCTAGAATAGTACATATCTGGTAATATATTACCTCAGCTGTTAGGGTAGATGGTTCCAAACACCAATAACTATCTAGAACATTAAATCTCTGTTAATATATTACCTCAACTTTTAGTGGTAGCTTGTGCTAACACCAAGGGCTATCTAGAATAGTACATATCTGGTAATATATTACTTTAGCTGTTAGCATCAGCTAGTGCTGTCTCAATAACTGTCTAGAACATTACATCTCTTTTGACACATTACCTCAGCTGTTGGTGTTAGGTAATGCTAAACACCTAGAACTATCTAGAACATACCATCTCTGTTAATATATTACCTCAGCTGTTGGGGTTAGATGGTGCCAAACACAAAAAACTAGCACAACACCTGTTAGTATATTACCTTAGTTGTTAACATAAGCTAATGCTAAACACTAAGAACTTTCTAACTTTCTAATATAGTACTATAGCTAATGGTAAACACCAAGAACTATCTAGAACATTGCACTTATGTTAATGTATTACCTCAGCTGTTAGTGTAGCTAGTGCTTAACACCAAGAACTATCTAGAACATTAAATCTCCGTAATATAGCATTAAGCTAGTGCTAAACGCCGAGAACTATCTAGAACAGTACATCTCTGTAAATATATTACCTCAGCTGTTAGGGTAGATGGTTCCAAACACCAATAACTATCTAGAACATTACATCTCTGTTAATATATTACCTCAGCTGTTAGGGTAGATGGTTCCAAACACCAAGAACTATCCAGAACATTACATCTCTGTTAATATATTACCTCAGCTGTTAGCAGTAGGTAGTGTTAAACTTTAAGAACTATCTAGAACATAATATCTCTATAATATACAACTTTAGCTAGTTCAAATTGTAAGAACTATCTAGAACATCACATCTCTGTTAATATATTACACCAGCTGTTGGGGTTAGATGATGCCAGATAGCCAACAGAGGAGGTTGAGGAGAGAAGGTAGCTCTGGAAGCATGGTAGCTCTGGACGAGACACTCCGATGGGGGTAGGCGTGGGATTATTCGAGTGATTCCCCTCTTAATGTAGGAAGGGGAGCCAAATCTGAGCGTCTTGTTGGATCCCACTGGTGGAATGATTGAATGGTATGCGGTTAGAGACTCTACCGGGGTGTATTCTAGATATACGAATACATTTAACTCTTTGATTGACTGCACAGTATTGATCAGGCAACCCGTCCCTGCTTTGCAGCAAGGTCTTGGGATGCAATGGTAACCAGGGAGATAGTAGTAACAAACAAGAGATGGGGTTTTTCTGAAAACCATCACATTTTGGTTCTAACCTCACTGCTCCACCTTAAATGGCGCAGCAGTTACAAGCTGGTGCTTCAGGCCAACTGTCCAGCTGTCAAGTTAGAACCAAAAACTGAACAGGTAGCCCAAAACACCAGCTTGTAACTGCTGGACCATTTAAGGTGGAGTAGTGAGGTTAGAACCAAAATGTGAGGGTTTTCTAAAAACCAAGAACTGTCTAGAGCATTACATTTATGTTAATATATTACCTCAGCTGTTAGCGGTAGCTAGTGTTAAATTCTGGGAACTATCTAGAACGTTATATCTTTGTAATATACTACTTTGGCAAGTACAAGTGACAAAAACTATCTAGAACATTACATTTCTGCTAATATATTACCTCAGCTGTTAGCGGTAGCTAGTGTTAAATTCTGATAACTATCTAGAACGTTATATCTTTGTACTATACTACTTTAGCTGGTACAAATGGCAAGAACTATCTAGAATATTACATTTCTGCTATTATATTATGTCAGCTGTTAGTGGTAGCTAGTGTTAAATTCTGAGAACTATCTAGAACATTATATCTTTGTAATATACTACTTTAGCAAGTACAAATGGCAAGAACTATATCAAACATTGAATTTTGAGAACTATCTGGAACATTATATCTTTGTTAAAAAACTTCTTTAGCTAGTAGAAATGGCAAGAACTATCTAGAACATTACATTTCTGCTAATATATTCCCTCAGCTGTTAGCGGTAGCTAGTGTTAAATTTGGAGAACTATCTAGAACATTATATATTTGTAATATGCTACTTTAGCTAGTACAAATGGCAAGAACTATCTAGAACATAGAAGGTAGAACAGAGAAGTTGGAACCAAAAGCTGGACAGGTAGCCCGAGACACCAGCATGTAACTGCTGCACCATTTAAGGTGGAACAGGGAAGTTTGAACCAGAAGCTGGACGGGTAGTCTTGTGGAACTTATTATCGGCTTTCGCAGCAAGAATATTCATCGAGTCTGTAGAACCTCAGTACCGGCTGATCAACCCACAGGTATTTGGGTAAGTTCATATTGGAAACTGCAAGGAGTCACCGGAATTGTTGGAATTGTTTAGTAAAGAGAACCCTTGCAGAACCACTTCTTGCTCAAGTGGTTGTCAAAACTGGTTCTATAGGGCACCAAGTAAGTGGAGTTCTTCTTACTGTCCTGATGTCCAGAACCCTTCCGGGTGCCAGAGACCAAGGAATCAGATAAGGAACCAAGCAGTGGGATAGGGAAGGAAAGCGGCAGCACTGTCCGTCTCGGCTAGCCTAAAAAAGAACGAGTGTGGGGGACGGAGGGCGAGGAAGCTTCGTTTCTATGCCTGGGCGCTGTGTCTGAAAGCCGTAGGTGGTACGTGGGCCCCCCGGTCTTCACAACGGTGGCTCTAATTTGTAAGTTTGTGTTGTTGTTTGTCTGCGATTGGTTGCCCGTCGCGTGGAGGCCGCTGCACGCTTCCCTGCTGCCATCCCTTGCTTTTCCCGTCCTAACCGATCTCGAAGGGGCGGAAGAACAAAAACAGACTACCTCGTCTCTTCCTCTCTGAAATGCTAATTCCCTCTCCGGCTGGCTGGCTGGCTCGTCCTCGCTCCCTGCCGCTCCCTCCCTCTCTCTCTCTCTCAGACTGAGCGTGTGGGCGGGAGAATCGCAGGCTGTGTTCTTTCCTCCTCGGAGCGCTGTTTTGGGATCAGTCTTTCGAGCGGCCGTTAAAGCGGAGCCGTGTGTCAAAATGTTTGGGGACGCCGGCTGGGTGGCGTCTGTACCACGTTGAAGCCCGATCGGGCTCGAACAGAGGCTGCCGGTGCGTGCCTGGGAATGCCACGCCCGTGTTTTCCCCTCCTGTTGGAATTCGAAACCGAATCTTGGTGTCCAAGTGGTCAGCGTTCTCGGCCTCCCTCAGCCAATCAGGGGCGCCCAAGCTGCTCGTGGGCTCTGCAGCGACAGGTGGTCATGGGCCCTGTGGGTCTTGAAAGCGGCTAGCAACTCCAGCACGGGCATCTGTTACCGCAGCATCTTAAACTCTTCCTGGGAATTTGCAGGAAAGAGCCGATACGTTCCCAGTGTTCGCTTTCCAGATTCCTGTTCCGGCCTCTGTAACTGCAGAGGCTTAGGGTGGAAGTCGGACATACCATTACGAATTTCTTCCACAGAGAGACAAGCAAGTGTGCTTTAGAAGAAAAGCAGTGTTTAGATGAGCTTCCAAACCGGAATTCCGATTTCAGGGATCCGTCATAAACTTCCCACTCCCAGGTCAGAAATGTACGAATTCCAAGCCGCAGGATTGATACATAGTTATGCTGCTGAACTCAGTGATCTGTCACATAACCCTACCTCTTTATTGCCTCATCGGAATTTTTGGTTCCGGGCAGCCGAGAAATTCCCAACATTTTGTCCAATCAGAAGCCTTCTCACTGTTAGGAGTTGGTATACCCGGATCCAGCAATAAACCTAACATATTTGAATGGAATTGTCGGAGAAAATGCGAGCTTGGCAGTAGACAGGACTGAATTGCCGGAGTCTCCCGGTCAGTGTCGGAGAGTTGGGAATTCTTCATCCAGTGGGCGGTACCTACTTGTTTGTTTGGGTTTGGGTTTCGGAGAGGTTGCCAGTCTTACAACGTCGGTTCGATGCATATAACCTTTATATTTGACCTCATGATTCCGATCCGGTGAAGTGAATGTCTTTGGAACGTTTGAGGTCACGATCAGTTAGAATAGCATTGATTTCCATCAACGTCCCCAAAGGATGAGCCGCCTTACGTTCGCTGAAGTTCCGGAAAACCAGGAACATCAAAGCTACTGTTTGGCTTTCGTAGAATGTTTGAGCCTGAAACCGATTAGCTTTCAGATTAGACGCGTTCCCGTCTCGAGCGGCCTTCACGCGGTAGTACTGCGGACGGAGCCTCTATAATCCTCTTCATTCCGGCCCAGCGTGCGGGCCGCGCCCCGGCTAAGCTTTATCTAGAGCTTTATTACTCATAGATGCTCATTAGCATGAAGGCACTGCGGTTCTCCGACTGAATCCAGTGCAGGAACATGTTCACAGCAACCATAGCGATTTCGTTCCCATGGTCTCCTGAAGTGTTCATGCAGAAACTCTGACCGCTAGCAAACCCTCTGTTCACACTGCAGCCTTAGCGTTAGCGTTAGATTTGGGGTCGTCAGGCAGCCGTTTGAATATGTCTGGTATATGGAGCTAGTAGGCGAACGAGGAGGCGCACGTCCCGCATGTTAGCATGTTGCTAACTGTCAAGTCTGTCAGAGTTTACTGACCACACGGTCTGAGACCAGCCTGCGATCATTAGCAGTTAACATCATGCTAATTGTAAGCTTCCACTACGTCTTAGTTGCATTAGCCTTAACACAGAACGTGCAGTGTTGATGGGAATTTTCTCTCTTACTCTTTCTTTGTGTTTCTCTTCACTCTCTTTCTCTCTCATTTCTCTTTGTGTTTCTCTTCTCTCTCTTTCTCTCTCATTTCTCTTTGTGTTTCTCTTCTCTCCCTCTTTATCTCTCTTGTTTCTTTTTCTTTGTGTTTCTCTTCACTCTCTTTCTCTCTCATTTCTCTTTGTTTCTCTTCTCTCTCTTTCTCTCTCATTTCTCTTTGTGTTTCTCTTCTCTCTCTTTCTCTCTCATTTCTCT
>CM038726.1:2921545-2934045 GCA_021613375.1 Megaleporinus macrocephalus
TTTACACTACAAACATTCCCACATTTACACTACACTCATTCCCACGTTTACACTACAAACATTCCCACGTTTACACTACAAACATTCCCACGTTTACACTACAAACATTCCCACATTTACACTACACTCATTCCCACATTTACATTACACCCACTCCCACATTTACACTACAAACATTCCCACATTTACACTCCACTCATTCCCACGTTTACACTACATCCATTCCCACATTTACACTACACTCATTCCCACAATTACACCACACTCATTCCCACATTTACACTACAAACATTCCCACATTTACAATACACCCATTGCCACATTTACACTACACTCATTCCCACATTTTCACTACACTCATTCCCACATTTACATTACACCCACTCCCACATTTACACTACACTCATTCCCACATTTACACAACAAACATTCCCACATTTACACTACACTCATTCCCACGTTTACACAACAAACATTCCCACATTTACACTACACTCATTCTCACAATTACACTACACTCATTCCCACATTTACATTACACCCATTCCCACATTTACACTACACTCATTCCCACATTTACACTACACCCATTCCCACTTTTACACTACACCTATTCCCACATTTACACTACACCCACTCCCACATTTACACTACAAACATTCCCACATTTACACTACACTCATTCCCACATTTACACTGCAGCATTCCCACATTTACAATACACCCATTCCCACATTTACACTGCACCCATTCCCACATTTACACTACACTCATTCCCACATTTACACTACACTCATTCCCACATTTACACTACACCCATTCCCACATTAACTCTACACTCGTTCCCACATTTACACTTCAGCATTCCCACATTTACACTACACTCATTCCCACATTTACACTATACCCATTCCCACATTAACTCTACACTCATTCCCACATTTACACTTCAGCATTCCCACATTTACACTACACCCATTCCCACATTTACACTACACCCATTCCCACATTTACACTATACCCATTCCCACATTTACACTACACTCATTCCCACATTTACACTATACCCATTCCCACATTTACACTACACTCATTCCCACATTTACACTACACTCATTCCCACATTTACACTACACCCATTCCCACATTTACACTACACCCACTCCCACATTTACAGTACACCCATTCCCACATTTACGCTACACTCATTCCCACATTTACACTATACCCATTCCCACATTAACTCTACACTCATTCCCACATTTACACTTCAGCATTCCCACATTTACACTACACCCATTCCCACATTTGCACTACACCCATTCCCACATTTACACTACACCCACTCCCACATTTATAGTTCAACATTCCCACATTTACACTACAAACATTCCCACATTTACACTACACTCATTCCCACATTTACACTACACTCATTCCCACAATAACTCTACACTCATTCCCACATTTACACTACACCCATTTCCACGTTTACACTTCAACATTCCCACATTTCCACTACACCCATTCCCACATTTACAGTACACCCATTCCCACATTTACACTACACCCACTCCCATGTTTACACTTCAACATTCCCACATTTACACTAGACCTATTCCCACATTTACAGTACACCCATTCCCACATTTACACTACACCCATTCCCACATTTACGTTACACTCATTCCCACATTTACACTATACCCATTCCCACATTAACACTACACTCATTCCCACATTTACACGTCAGCATTCCCACATTTACACTACACCCATTCCCACATTTACACTACACCCACTCCCACGTTTACACTTCAACATTCCCACATTTACACTACAGCCATTCCCACATTTACACTACAAACATTCCCACATTTACACTACAAACATTCCCACATTTACACTACACCCATTCCCACATTTACACTACACCCATTTCCATATTTACACTACACTCAGTCTTATGATTACACTATACCCATTCCCACATTTACACTATACCCATTCCCACATTTACACTACACTCATTCCCACATTTACACTACACCCATTCCCACATTTACACTACACCCACTCCCACATTTACACTACACCCATTCCCACAATTACACTACACCCATTCCCACAATTACACTACACTCATTCCTATGATTACCCTATACCCTTTTCTGTGATTACACTACACCCATTCCAAATCATCATGCTATGCCCATTTCTGTTAGTTAGAGTGAGAGAGAGAGAGAGAGAGAGAGAGAGAGAGAGAAAGAGAGTGAGAGAATGTGAGAGAGAGAGAGTGAGTGTGTGTGTGAGAGAGAGAGTGAGAGAGGTGATGATTTGACACTACTGTGATTGATTCAAAGATTGTGTTACTGTCTGTCCCAGTTCAGTCTCCACTGAGTGTTAATGGTCAGCAACAGACAATCTTTACATCCACCTCTCCTTCTTTCTTCCTCTACCTCTTCTCTTCCTCTCTCTCCTTCTTTGTTCCTCTACCTCTTGTCTTCATTTCTCTCTCCTTCTTTCTTCCTCTACCTCTTCTCTTCCTCTCTCTCCTTCTTTCTTCCTTTCTTTCTTCTTTTTTCTTCTCTTTTTTTTTCTTTCTTTCTTTCTTTCTTTCTTTCTTTCTTTCTTTCTTTCTTTCTTTCTTTCTTTCTTTCTTGTGTTTACTCTGTTGTTTTCTCTTTCCTACTGGAGGATTTTACAGTTGGCATCAGTCCATGTATGTGTGTGCGTTTGTCCCTGTTTTGTTGTTATGGCGATAAGATTTTGTGATTTGGGCCTGTGGTTGTCATGGTAACTGACGCGGGTGAGATTTGAATAGGGCACTGATGACACACACACACTGTACATTACTGTCAGATGTACATTGACACACACACACACACACACTGTCTCACACACAAACACACTCTATACATTACTGTCAGATGTACATTAATACACACACACACACACACACTGTCCCACACACAGACACACACACATACACTGTCTCACACACACACTGACTGTACATTACTGTCAGATGTACATTAATACACACACACACTGTCACACAAACACACAAATACACACACACACACACACACACACACACTGACACACACATACTTACACTGTCTCACACACAGACACACACACACTGACACACACACTGTCTCACACACAGACACACACACATACACTGTCTCACACACACACTGACTGTACATTACTGTCAGATGTACATTAATACACACACACACTGTCACACAAACACACAAATACACACACACACACTGTCTCACACACAGACACACATACTTACACTGTCTCACACACAAACACACTGACTGTACATTAGTGTCAGATGTACATTGATACACACACACACTGTCTCACACACACACAAACACACAAATACACACACACACACACATACACATACTGTCTTACACACACATGGTCTTTCACACACACCCTCTCTCACACACACACTGACTGTACATTACTGTCAGATGTACATTACACACACTTTGATGTACACACACACACTCTCTCTCTCTCTCACAAACACACACACACACACATACATAGAAAACACATTATCATAGTTTTCAGACACACACACACATAGTCTCTCTCTCTCTCACACACACTGTACATTACTGTCAGATGAACATTGACACACACTTTGATGTACACACACACACTGTCTCTCACACACACACACATAAAACACATTATCATAGTTTTCAGACACACACACACAGACACACACTGTCTCACACACAATGTACATAACTGTGACACATACACACTTTGTACACACACACACACACACCAATTATCATAGTTTTCAGACACACAGACACAAACGCACACACACACTGTCACACACAAACACACACAGACGTGTACAGACACACAGTTGGAGATTATATTCAGAGCTCATTATTTTATCTAATTAATTATTGATGCCAACATATCTCCCCCCCCCAACACACACACACACAGCTCTGATCTGATCTGGGCCAGAGTGTGTGTGTGTGTGAGTGTGTGTGTGTGTGTGTGTGTGTGTGTGTGTGTGTGTGTGTGTGTGTGTGTGTGTGTGTGTGTGTGTGTGATCTGTAGTTATTCATTAATTGTGAATGAGGCTTTTTACACTGCTGGATTTATGACGGCAGGGAAACTGTGACTGTGTATTAATACCACTTCAGTGTAAAACAACACACAACTCACTACACACAGCAAAATTCACTACACACAGCACAACTCACTACTCACAGCATCTCTCACTACACACAGCACAACTCACTACACACAACACAACTAACTACACAGAACACAACTCACTACACACAGCAAAATTCACTACACACAGCACAACTCACTACACACAGCACCCCTCACTACACACAGCAAAATTCACTACACACAGCACAACTCACTACTCACAGCATCTCTCACTACACACAGCACAACTCACTACACACAACACAACTAACTACACAGAACACAACTCACTACACACAGCAAAATTCACTACACACAGCACAACTCACTACACACAGCACCCCTCACTACACACAGCACAACTCACTACACACAGCATTTCTCACTACACACAGCACAACTCACTACACACAACACAACTCACTACACACAGCAAAATTCACTACACACAGCACAACTCACTTCACACAGCATTTCTCACTACACACAGCAAAACTCACTACACACAGCACAACTCACTACACACAGCATTTCTCACTACATACAGCATCTCTCACTACACACAGCATCTCTCACTACACACAGCATCTCTCACTATACACAACACATCTCACTACACACAGCACAAGTCACTATGCACAGCATCTCTCACTACACACAGCATCTCTCACTACACACAGCACAACTTCCTACACACAGCATCTCTCACTACACACTGCACAATTCACTACGCACAGCATCCCTCACTACACACAGCACAACTCACTACACATAGCACAACTCACTACACACAGCATCTCTCACTACACACAGCATCTCTCACTATACACAGCACAACTTCCTATACACAGCATCTCTCACTATACACATCATTTCTCACTATACACAGCATCTCTCACTACACACATCATCTCTCACTATACACAGCATCTCTCACTACACACAGCACAACTCACTACACACAGCATCCCTCACTACACACAGCACAACTCACTACACATAGCACAACTCACTACACACAGCACAACTCACTACACACAGCACAACTCACTACACACAGCATCTCTCACTACACACAGCATTTCTCACTACACACAGCACAACTTCCTATACACAGCATCTCTCACTACACACAGCATCTCTCACTACACACAGCACAACTTCCTATACACAGCATCTCTCACTACACACATCATCTCTCACTACACACAGCACAACTCACTACACACAGCATCTCTCACTACACACAGCACAACTCACTACACACTGCACAACTCACTATACACAGCATCTCTCACTATACACAGCATCTCTCACTATACACAGCATCTCTCACTACACACAGCACCTCTCACTACACACAGCACAACTCACTACACACAGCATCTCTCACTATACACAGCATCTTTCATTACACACAGCACAACTCACTACACACAACATCTCTCACTACACACAGCATCTCTCACTATACACAACACAACACACTACACACAGCACAACTCACTACACACAGCATCTCTCACTACACACAGCATCTCTCACTACACACAGCATCTCTCACTACACACAGCACAACTCACTACACACAGCATCTCTCACTACACATAGCATTTCTCACTACACACAGCGTCTCTCACTACACACAGCACAACTTCCTACACACAGCTTCTCTCACTACACACAGCATCTCTCACTACACACAGCACAATTTACTACACACAGCATCTCTCACTATGCACAGCATCTCTCACTATACACTACACAACTCACTACACACAGCACAGTTCACTACACACAGCATCCCTCACTACACACAGCAAATCTTCCTATACACAGCATCTCTCACTACACACAGCATCTCTCACTACACACAGCACAACTCACTACACACAGCATCTCTCACTACACACAGCACAACTCACTACACACAGCATTTCTCACTACACACAGCATCTCTCACTACACACAGCACAACTTCCTACACACAGCTTCTCTCACTACACACAGCATCTCTCACTACACACAGCATCCCTCACTACACACAGCATCCCTCACTACACACAGCATCCCTCACTACACACAGCACATCTTCCTATACACAGCACAACTCACTACACACAGCATCTCTCACTACACACAGCGTCTCTCACTACACACAGCACAACTTCCTACACACAGCTTCTCTCACTACACACAGCATCTCTCACTACACACAGCACAATTCACTACACACAGCATCTCTTACTACGCACAGCATCTCTCACTATACACTACACAACTCACTACACACAGCACAGTTCACTACACACAGCATCCCTCACTACACACAGCACATCTTCCTATACACAGCATCTCTCAATACACACAGCATCTCTCACTACACACAGCACAACTCACTATACACAGCATCTCTCACTACACACAGCACAACTCACTATACACAGCATCTGTCACTACACACAGCACAAGTCACTATACACAGCATCTCTCACTACACACACATCATCTCTCACTACACCCAGCATCTTTCACTATACACAGCACAACTCACTACACACAGCATCTCTTACTACACACAGCATCTCTCACTACACACAGCATCTCTTACTATACACAGCACAACTCACTACACACAGCATCTTTCACTACACACAGCATCTCTTACTACACACAGCACAACTCACTACACACAGCATCTCTCACTACACACAGCATCTCTCACTACACACAGCATCTCTCACTACACACAGCACAACTCACTACACACAGCATCTCTCACTACACACAGCACAACTCACTCCACACAGCACAACTCCCTACACACAGCACAAATCACTACACACAGCACAACTCACTACACACAGCACAAATCACTCCACACAGCACAACTCACTACCCACAGCACAACTCACTGCTCTCTGTCTCTGTCTCTCTCTGTCTCAGCTGTTGAGCAGGGCTGTGTATGGTTCTCTGCTGTGGTTCTGTGTGGTGGTGGGGATGTCCTGCTGCTGCTGGTTGGGGGGTTCTGGGATTGTGCTGTAGTCGTTGTGTGGAAGTGGTTCTGCGTGAATAATGTAAACATTTATATTCAAAAAATTATTATTAACAAAACAACAACAACAGATTTCCCGAATATTCACGACCTGTCCATGGTGTACCCCACCTTTCCCCAGTGATGCTGGGATCGGCTCCAGCTCCCCACCATGACACCTACTAGCAGGATAAAGTGGAAGATGATGGATGGATGGAGTGTATAAGTTTATAACATTGGGTGTGTTATAACATATTATAACATGTGTTCATAAGAACTCTGTAAACATTAATTGTGTATTTCTGGTACTATTTAAATATTGTGAAAGTTGCTCTTCAACCAAATTGTCAGATTTCAGAATTTCAAAAATTTGTTAATTTCAAAATTTTTAATTTTTTCTATTTCTAAATTTTTCCATTTCTACATTTCTTGCTGAATTTGGTAAAATTCCAGATCTAAACGCTCTGTGGTGTTATTTGTGGTGAAGGGGGGTTCTGGCAGTGGGGAGGTGTGTGAGGGGGTCCTGGCGCGGTTGTTTGAAGACGGAGGAGAAGGAGAGACATTGAGAGACAGTGAGAGTCAGCCAGTGAGAGAGAGAGACATGAAGAGAGAGTGAGAGACATTGAGAGAGAGAGTGAGAGTCAGTGAGAGAGAGAGAGACATGAAGAGAGAGTGAGAGACATTGAGAGACAGTGAGAGTCAGCCAGTGAGAGAGAGAGACATGAAGAGAGAGTGAGAGTCAGTGAGAGAGAGAGTTAGTGAGCGAGAGAGTCAGTGAAAGAGAGTGAGAGAGTGAGAGACATTGAGAGAGAGTGAGAGTCAGTGAGAGAGAGAGAGACATTAAGAGAGAGTGAGAGTCAGTGAGAGAGAGAGTTAATGAGAGAGAGAGTCAGTGAAAGAGAGTGAGAGAGAGAGAGAGAGAGAGAGAGAGAGGGTCAGTAAGAGGAAGGACAGTGTTTGGGTGGTCTTTGATGTCTCCTGGTAGCTGCTTGATGGAAGAATTAGAATGTTAATTGACTCAACCTGCTCTCTCTCTCTCTCTCTCTCTCTCTCTCTCTCTCTCTCTCTCTCTGTCTCTATCCCTCTTTCTCTCTCTCTTTCTGTCTCTCTCTTTCTCTCAATCTCTCTCTCTCACTCTATCTGTGTCTGTATTTTATTCTCTTGGTTTCTCACTCAATCACACTCTCTTTTATCAATTTCTCTCTCTCTCTCTCTCTCTCTCTCTCTCTCTCTCTCTCTCTCTCTCCATCTGTCTCTTTCTTGTTATCTCTCTCTTTGTCCATCTGTGTCCATGCGTCTGTATTTGTATGTCTCTGCTGGGCTCGTATGTTAGTATGTGTATAAATGCTGTTTATATCAGAGCGAGCAGCCAACGAGTCCCACCTTAGCCAAAACCCCCCCGCTCACCACGACCGGCCCCGCCCCCTTAATCACCACTAATTACACTAATCACACTGAACCCAGCACAGTCTATATCACAATACCTACATTCACAGTTATACATTCAACCTAATGAGAAACTGTAACTCAGTTTATATACAATAGCTACATTTAGAGTTATACATTCAACCTAATGAGAAACTGTAACTCAGTTTATATACAATACCTACATTTAGAGTTATACATTCAACCTAATGAGAAACTGTAACTCAGTTTATATACAATACCTACATTTAGAGTTATACATTCAACCTAATGAGAAACTGTAACTCAGTTTATATACAATACCTACATTTAGAGTTATACATTCAACCTAACAAGAAACTGTAACTCAGTTTATATACAATACCTACATTTAGAGTTATACATTCAACCTAATGAGAAACTGTCGACTCAGTTTATATACAATACCTACATTTAGAGTTATACACTCAACCTAATGAGAAACTGTAACTCAGTTTCTATACAATACCTACATTCACAGTTATACATTCAACCTAATGAGAAACTGTAACTCAGTTTATATACAATACCTACATTTAGAGTTATACACTCAACCTAATGAGAAACTGTCGACTCAGTTTATATACAATACCTACATTTAGAGTTATACATTCAACCTAATGAGAAACTGTAACTCAGTTTATATACAATACCTACATTTAGAGTTATACACTCAACCTAATGAGAAACTGTAACTCAGTTTATATACAATACCTACATTTAGAGTTATACATTCAACCTAATGAGAAACTGTAACTCAGTTTATATACAATACATACATTTAGAGTTATACACTCAACCTAATGAGAAACTGTAACTCAGTTTATATACAATACCTACATTTAGAGTTATACATTGAACATAATAAGAAACTGTAACTCATATTATAAACAATACCTATATTTAGAGTTATACATTCAATCTAATGAGAAACTACAGTTATACAGTTAGCTGTACTGTACTGTGAGTGAGGCTCTCAGGTCTACTGTAGTCGGGAGCGTGTAATGGTCTGTCTGTAGGGGATGTAATCACCGTGGTGATGAAATTCCAGGCCGGATGTTGGGAGTATCGATCGTGTTTGGACCGCTGGTGCTGCTCTCGGCTCTGAGCTGTTCACATGTTCCTTGGAGCTCCTCCTCCTCCTCCTCCTCCTTGGCGACGGCCCTTAAACGAATGTGTATCACTCCAGTTTCTCCAGTTGCGTGGTTTGGCAGAGTGGTGATGGAGTGCAGCGCCGGCCCGCCTGCACGTGAGCGAGTGTGTGTGTGTGTGTGTGTATGTGTGTGTAAATGTGAGTGTGTGTGTATATATGTGTGTGTGTGTGTTTATTTGTGTTTGTGTGTATGTGTGTGTGTGTTTGTATGTGTGTGTGTGTAGATGTGTGTATGTGTATGTGTGTGTGTGTGTGTATTTATGTGTGTGTGTATTTGTGTGTGTGTGTGTGTGTGTGTGTGTGTGTGTGTGTGTGTGTGTGTTTCAAGTCATAACACACACGCGTGCTCTCACACAGAGGGTTAGTTTGAGTCTGAAGAGAGACGACAGGTTTTGAAGGGCAGGCTTTTAGCTCCCATATCACCAGAGAGAGAGAGAGAGAGAGAGAGAGAGAGAGAGAGAGAGAGAGAGAGAGAGAGAGAGAGAGAGAGAGAGAGAGAGAGAGAAAGAGTGTGAGAGAGAGAGAGAGAGAGAGAGAGAGAGACAGAATTAGTAACTCTTCAGAGAAACCCTCCAGAATAAGCAGCACCAGACCATCTAGACTAATGGAGAGAGAGAGAGAGAGAGGTAAAGAAGAATAGATGAAAGAGAGAGAGAGGTACAGAAGAATAGATGAAAGAGAGAGAGAGAAAGTAAAGAATAAATGAGAGAGAGGGAGGTAAAGAAGAATAAGATGAGAGAGGTAAAGAAGAATAGATGAGAGAGAGAGAAAGAGAAGTAAAGAAGAATAGATGAGAGAGGTAAAGAAGAATAGATGAGAGAGAGAAAGAGAGGTAAAGAAGAATAGATGAGAGAGAGAAAAAGAGGTAAAGAAGAATAGATGAGAGAGGTAAAGAAGAATAAGATGAGAGAGAGAAAGAGAGGTAAAGAAGAATAAGATGAGAGAGAGAAAGAGAGGTAAAGAAGAATAGATGAGAGAGAGAAAGAGAGGTAAAGAAGAATAAGATGAGAGAGAGAAAGAGAGGTAAAGAAGAATAAGATGAGAGAGAGAAAGAGAGGTAAAGAAGAATAAGATGAGAGAGAGAAAAAGAGGTAAAGAAGAATAGATGAGAGAGGTAACGAAGAATAAGATGAGAGAGAGAAAGAGAGGTAAAGAAGAATAAGATGAGAGAGAGAAAGAGAAGTAAAGAAGAGTAAAGAAGAATAGATGAGAGAGAGAGAAAGAGAGGTAAAGAAGAATAAGATGAGAGAGAGAAAGAGAGGTAAAGAAGAATAGATGAGAGAGGTAAAGAAGAATAAGATGAGAGAGAGAAAGAGAACTAAAGAAGAATAGATGAGAGAGAGAAAGAGAAGTAAAGAAGAGTAAAGAAGAATAGATGAGAGAGAGAGAAAGAGAAGTAAAGAAGAATAGATGAGAGAGGTAAAGAAGAATAAGATGAGAGAGAGAAAGAGAGGTAAAGAAGAATAGATGAGAGAGAGAAAGAGAGGTAAAGAAGAATAGATGAGAGAGAGAGAAAGAGAGGTAAAGAATAGACGAGAGAGAGAGAAAGAGAGGTAAAGAAGAGTAAGATGAGAGAGAAAGAGAGGTAAAGAAGAATAGATGAGAGAGAGAAAGAGAGGTAAAGAAGAATAGATGAGAGAGAGAAAGAAGAATAGATGAGAGAGAGAAAGAGAGGTAAAGAAGAATAGATGAGAGAGAGAGAAAGAGAGGTAACGAATAGACGAGAGAGAGAAAGAAGAATAGATGTAAATAGAAGTAAATAATAGATGAGAGAAAGAGAGAGAAGGACAGAGAAGGAACGATAGAGATAGAAGTAAAGAAGAACAGAGAAGGGAGAGAGAGGAAAAGAAGGGAAGAAGAATAGAGATAAGAATGTGAGAGACAGTAAGAGAGAGAAGAAAAGAAGAATGAAGAGAGAGAGAGAGAGGGAGAGGTGGGGGGAGGGAGAGTGATGCAATAGGCCTTCTTGATCCTAAGCCTCGCACACCCAAGGCATCACTCTCTCTCTCTCTCTTTCTTCTTTCTTTATCTCTCTCTGTTCATCTTTCTTTCTGTCTCTTCTTTTATCTCTCTCTCTCTCTTTACTCTTCTCGTTTTCTCTCTGTTCTCTCTTTTTCTCTCTTCTTTCTCTCGCCACTCTCTCATCACTTGTCTTTTTCCCTGCCACTCTTTCCTCTCTCATCTTTTTCATTATTTCTTTTTCTCTCTCTCTCTGTCCCATTTCTTTTCTGCTTCCTCTCTTTCTTTTTTATTTATATCTGTCTATATTCTCTCTTCTTTCTCTCCCTCTCTCTCTCTCTCTCTCTCTCTCTCTCTCTCTCGCTCTCTCTCTCTCTATTATGATAACACAGGAGACCAGGACTTACCCTGACCTGGATTTAACTGTGTGTGTGTATATGTGTGTGTGTGTGTGTGTGTGTATATATGTGTGTGTGTGTGTGTATGTGTGTGTATGTGTGTGTATGTGTGTGTGTATATGTGTGTGTGTGTGTATATGTGTGTGTGTGTGTATATGTGTGTGTATAAATGTGGGTGTGAGTATGTGTGTGTGTGTGTGTGTGTGTGTGTGAGTAAGTGTGTATATATATGTGTGTGTAGGGTGGGATTTTAATGTGTGTCTTGCTGGGGGTTAATTGTGTGTGTGTGTGTGAA
>CM038726.1:2936545-2949045 GCA_021613375.1 Megaleporinus macrocephalus
CCATCAATAAGTTAATTGAGTCACTGCCAAGATGTATGGATGAAGTCCTCCAAGCTCATGGAGGTCATAAACGATATCAATTCTTATCTCCAATGCACCATGAGACCTAGATCTAATGTTCTATTGTAGCTTGGTTGTGTATTCAAAATAAAGTGTATGTATAATCTCAACTTATATATATAGTGATTTAGAGTATTGTCGATGGGACTAAAACTGAAAACCTCTTGTTTATTATTAATGGCCAGTAATAACCCCCTGATTTAACAGTGTATAAAACATGTCCGCGTTATTAATTATTAATTAGCCGACCCATATCCGGTTACGGTGGTCCGATCACCCGGGCCTAGTTGACCTGTCTTTACACATCTGTGAGGGAGAGGGGGAGAGCGAGCAAGAGCGAGCGAGGGAGGGAGGGAGGCCGACGGGGAGTGAATATAATCTCCTCCCCAGAGAGAACCTGATATGATTTTCTTCCCAGCAGTCTAACGATACAAATAATCATGTTGCCAAACACAGTTACAGCGGGACCTCCTCCAGTATACCTTCTCTACAGCACTACTGGTATACGCAGCACTAGCTTTAGCATTAGCACTGTACTCATGCTTATATATATATATATATATTTAGGGGGAGCACAAGGAACCATAGGGTTAGTATTAGGGAGGCATGGGTGGACCATTCAGGAGGCATAGGGGGAGCATTATGGAAGTCTAGTGGGAGCATTAGGATTACATAGAGGGTATGCTTCCATGCTTCCCCAGTGCTCCCCCTATGCCCCCCATTGCTCCCTTTGCATTAGGGAGGCTTAGGTGGACCATTCAGGAGGCATAGGGTACCCTCTATGTAATCCTAATGCTCCCCTTATGCCTCCTGGATGGTCCACCCATGCCTCCCTAATACTAACCCTATTGTTCCCTGTAGTCCCCCCATGACTATCCCATGCTCTCCTATGCCTCTACGAAGCTCCACATATACCTGCCCTGTGCTCCCCCTGTGTATCCCCAATAATCCCTTTATGCATCTCCAATGCTCGCTCTAGGCATCCCTAATGCTCCTCCTATGCCTCCCCACTGCTCCCCCTATGCTCCCTGTTTGTCTCCCCAATGCTTCCTGTATGCCTCCCCTAGCTCCCTGTATGCATCCCCAATGCTCCCACTGTGCCTTCCCAGTGCTCCCCCTATGTATCCCCAATGTTCCTTCTATATATCACCAATGGTCCACGTATTCCTATCCAAGGTTCCGCCCATGCATCCTCAATGCTTCTCCCTATGCCTCCCCACTTCTCCCCAGGCCTCCCCAGTGCTTGCCCTATGCATCCCCAATGTTCCTTCTATACATCCCCAAAGCTCCATGTACTCCCCAATGCCCCCTTTTTTGTCTCCTTTATGTCTTCCCAGTGCACCTCCTTTGCATCCCCAATGTTTCTTGTATGCGTCCCCCAGCTCCTTGTATGTATCCCCAATGCTCCCACTGTGCCTTCCCAGTGCTCCCCTGTGTATCCTCAATTCTCCCCAATGTATTCCCAATGCTCCACGTATTCCTATCCCAAGTTCCTCCCATGCCTCCACAATGCTTCCCCCTTCTGTCCCCAATGCTCCAGTATGCCTCCCCGTAGCCTCCTGCATGCCTCCCCAGTGTTCCTCCTATGCCCCAATGCTCCCCCTACATCTGCCCTCCATGCCTACTCTGTTCTCCCGCCATGCCTTTCCAATGCTCCCCTCTACGTCTTCCTAAATGGTCCCCCAGTGTCGCCACCGGGCCTCCTCCGTGCTCTTTGTAATGCTGTACACTGCAGGACTTCACCTCCTTTTTAAACATTTAAAGCTCCAAGTTATTTTAGTGTTCTTAGCTTGCAGGATCGCTTTTACCAGCGCGACCAGTAACGACACCAGCCCTGCCACTGTAATCATTATTATTTCATTAAAATGCCTCACTCAGCACTCGCGAGAGACGCGCTCCCACATTCACCTGATTAGCGCGAGCGAGGGAGCGACTGCATCAGCGTTTCGTGTGTTTGTTTACATGCCTGCCTGTCAGGATTTGTGTGTGTGTGTGTGTGTGAGGAATGAAAACCTGCTGTAATATGATTTTATACAGTTTCATACGCTTGAGAATTAAACAGAACTTAACGGAGCTCTGCTGACTGATGCCACTGACTGGCAATTACCAGTTGCCTGATTTCCAGTCATTGGCAGGTCTTTGTAAACTGGAACAAGCGGCACCGGGAGCGGACCGTCTCCCTGTATGCCTCCACAATGCTCCCCCATGCCTCCCTAAAGCTCCCCCCATGTCATCCCAATGCTCCCCCTATGTCATCCCAATGCTCCCCCTTTGCCTCCCTAAAGCTCCTCCATGCCTTCCCAATGCTCCTCCAATGCCTTCCCAATGCTCCCCCTTTGCCTCCCTAAAGCTCCTCCATGCCTTCCCAATGCTCCCTGTATGCCTCCACAATGCTCCCCCTATACCTCTCTAAAGCTCCCCCATGTCATCCCAATGCTCCCCCTTTGCCTCCCTAAAGCTCCTCCATGCCTTCCCAATGCTCCCTGTATGCCTCCACAATGCTCCCCCTATACCTCTCTAAAGCTCCCCCATGTCATCCCAATGCTCCCCCTTTGCCTCCCTAAAGCTCCTCCATGTCATCCCAATGCTCCTCCAATGCCTTCCCAATGCTCCCCCTTTGCCTCCCTAAAGCTCCTCCATGCCTTCCCAATGCTCCCTGTATGCCTCCACAATGCTCCCCCTATACCTCTCTAAAGCTCCCCCATGTCATCCCAATGCTCCCCCTTTGCCTCACTAAAGTTTCCCCATGCCTTCCCAGTGCTCCCTGTATGCCTTCCCAATGCTCACCCTATGCCTCCCTAAAGCTCCTCCTCTGTCACCCCAATGCTCCCCCACTGCCTTTCCCAATGCTCCCCCTATGCCTCCATAAAGCTCCCCTTATGTCATCCCAATGCTCCCCCAATGCCTTCCTAATGCTCCCCATTTGCCTCCCTAAAGCTTCCCCATGCCTTCCCAGTGCTCCCTGTATGCCTTCCCAATGCTCACCCATGCCTCCCTAAAGCTCCCCCCAAGTCATCCCAATGCTCCCCAATGCCTTCCCAATGCTCCCCCTATGCCTCCCTAAAGCTCCCCCATGCCATCCCAATGCTCCCCCTTTGCCTTTCCCAATGCTCCCTGTATACCTCCACAATGCTCCCCCATGCCTCCCTAAATCTTCCCCATATCATCCCAATGCTCCACCTATGCCTCCCTAAAACTTCCCCATATCATCCCAATGCTCCACCTATGCCTCCCTAAAGCTTCCCCATATCATCCTAATGCTCCATCTATGCCTCCCTAAAGCTTCCCCATATCATCCTAATGCTCCCCCATGCCTTTCTAATGCTCCCCCATGCCTTTCTAATGCTACCCCTATGTCTTTCTAATGCCCCCAATGCTCCCCCTATACCTCTCTAAAGCTCCCCCTATGTTATCCCATTGCTGCCCTATGTCATCCCTAAAGCCCCCCTATGCCTTCCCAATGCTCCCTGTATGCCTCCACAATGCTCCCCCATGCCTCCCTAAAGCTTCCCCATATCATCCTAATGCTCCATCTATGCCTCCCTAAAGCTTCCCCATATCATCCTAATGCTCCATCTATGCCTCCCTAAAGCTTTCCCATATCATCCTAATGCTCCCCCTTGCCTCCCCAATGCTCCCCCTATATCTCTCTAAAGCTCCCCCATGTCATCCCAATGCTCCCCCTGTGCCTTCCTAAAGCTCCCCTATATCTTCCCAATGCTCCCTGTATGTCTCCCCAACGCTCCCCTTATACCTCTTTAAAACCCCTATGTCATCCCAATGCTCCCTGTATGCCTCCCTAAAGCTCCCCCATGCCTCCTCAGTGTTCCCACTATGCGTCCCCAGTGCTCCCCATATGCCTTTTTTATGCTAGAGGTACAGGAGTATAATGCTGTTACAATTTTAAACTGAAATAAGCAGCAGCAGGAGCGGAGCTTCTTCCAAGATCTCTTACCGTTGCTCTCTGGTTATTACCAGTTCATTAATGTTGTACCTTAGAAAGTCAGCTTGCAGATGTCTTTAGTTGCCTGCTGGTAACAGCCTGCTGGTAATGATCTTTCGGGCAATGGCAATCTTCCATAGCTTTGGCCTCCTTGTAGGCCTCGGGTAGCTTAGTCGACACCATCCTCAACTATCTGCTAAGAGGAGCCCGTGGTTGTTGAAGGTTAGCTGAGGTTTGAAGAGTCAGAGAGTTTGTTCCACTCTGGAAGTCCCATTGTCCGCCAATTCTTGAGTGACCTGACCGAGTCAATTAAGGCTTAACGAGAGACTTTGGTGAGACTTTGGTCTCCTTGTAGGCCTCAAGTAGCTTTGTCGACACCATCCTCAACTATCTGCTAAGAGGAGCCCGTGGTTGTTGAAGGTTAGCACAAAGTTTGAAGATCCAGAGAGTTTGTTCCACTCTGGAAGGCCCATTGGCCGCCAATTCTTGAGTGACATGACCGAGTCAATTAAGGCTTAACGAGAGATTTTGGTGAGACTTTGTGGAGTCCAGACGTTTGCACATGCTGTAGTACGGTTGAATGTTGTTGTGAGATTCAGCAGTAGTGCATCTATACTTGTAGTCTAAGGCTGTCAAGGTTTTAAACTAAAAGTGAGAAGCACCTGCAGCAAAGCTTCTCTCAAGAAGTCCTACCATTGGTTTCTGTTAATTACCAGGTTTTTAAAATGATACCTTGCAGATGTCTTCAGTTGCTCACAGGTAACAGCCTGCTGGTAACAAACCTTTTGGGCAGTGGCAGTCGACACCATCCTCAGGCATCTGCTTAGAGGAGCCCGTGGTCGTTGAGGGTTAGTGCAAGGTTTAAAGAGCCAGAGAGTTTGTTCCACTCTGGAAATCCCATCAGCCAGCAATTCTTAAGTGGCCAGACAGGTTCAAGGTTGACATTTTGTGGAGTCCAGATGTTTAAGTTCATCAGAAAGGTTAGAAGAGCCACTACAAATTCCCATTAGCTGACAGTTCTTGAGCGGTCTGACCAATCCTAACGCATGAATAGGTTGTTTACCGATGATGTCACATAACTGCTTTGCTATGGCGTGAACTGCAGATGGAAGACCAGAAGTAATTTTCCACATGGGGGCGCTATCACACTCCATCTGAATGTCTATGGCTTACTTGTTAATACTCACTCAAAATGAGTTCAACTGGAAACCATGAGGAGCTGTCTGACCCTTCCTGTTGAACTTCCTGTTCCAGTTTCTTGAAGCTGTACAGTAGTGACCAGTCACATCACCCCCAGACCAACTGTTCACTCTACAATACTCACTCCTACCGAGCACACGAGGGTGAAGCAGCTTGTTCACCAGTTCTCCTGTTCCACCTTAAACAGTGCAGCAGGAGCCAGAACGTACCTGCACCTCCATTTAAGGTGGAAACAGGAGAACCGGTGAAGGAGAAGCTGAGCTGATGGTGCTGGTGGTCAGTAGGAGTGAGTGTTGTAGTGTGTAAGGGTGATCTGGGGGTGAACACTGGTGATAGGTTTAAAAGCGTATGTTATGGTAAGTAAACAGCGTAACGTTAATGACGAGAGGGGCGGAGTCAAGTGTGTGGTGCTGGTTGATCCACAGGGCAGTAAACAACAGACGTTGTGGAGCTCCTCGGTATGGAGGTCCACCAACCGCCAACACACAAGTTGTAGCTCAACACTTTAGTATGTGGTGGTTTGTTTTCTTGGTGGTTCTTATATCTGCTGCCTCGAAAGCAGCTCTTCTTTCCCACGTTCACAGTCTGGTCTGTCATCCTCATCTCTAATTGGCCAAGGCTCGTTGACCAATCACTCGGCATGCTGCCAAATGCGCTTGGGTTATGGCACCTAGCCCCGCCCACCTCCTCAATCAGTCATGCTCTCTTGCCACCAAGCAATTAGCAACCTATTGCCACGACAGTGCAATGATGGCACTTGCTAATGAGCCTTTAGTGAATATACTTAATAAGCTTTGATATTGGTAGATATTCTCTTACTCTCTTTGTCGCAGAACCCTTTCGTTGGTGCTACGTAGAAACCTTTTCATCAGTCTGAAAGAATATCGCAACCAAATGATTCAAAGTTCTCTACAGAACCATTGGCGTTATCAAAGAACCCTTGAAGAACACTCAGTTTTTAGGAGTGCATCCTTCTTTCTTGTCTATTTACTTGCTATCAGTCTTTCTTTCTCTTACTCTCTCTTTTCTCCCATTGTTCTCATTGGAGGAGAAGGTCTTACAGTAGTCGTGGTTTCATTTCGAGGTTCTGTGTTAGTTGATCTAGAGCACAGCAGCAGTTCTGTAGGGTCTAAGGCGGCACTGAGGGCCGTGAAGTCGGCTGCAGAGACCAGAACCTTCAATGCTCCCTTAGGCCTTTCCAATGTTTCCCCATTCCTCTTTAATGCTTCCCTTCCATCTCTCCAATGCCCCCCCAAAGCCTCTCCAATGCTCCCCCCACATCTCTTACGCCTCTCCAGTGCTCCCCCTTAAGTCTTCCCAATGCTTCCCCCATGCTTCTCGCATGTCTCCCCAATGCTCGGCTTGTATCTCTCTAAAGCTCCCCTATATATCTCCCCAATGCTCCTCCTACATCTCCCTGATACTCCCCTATACCTCTGCAATCCTTCCACTACGTCACCACTATGCTTCACCAACCCCACTATGCTTCTCCACTGCCCCATAATGCCCCTCCAATACTCCCCCTATGTCTTCCCAATGCTTCCGACACATGTTATGCTGCTCCAATGCTCCACATGTCTCCCCAGTGCTTTCCCAACACCTCCTTCATCTCTCCAATGCTTCCCCTGTGTCTCCCCAGTGCTATTCCTTCCCAGCACTCCCATCACATTTTCCCCTATGCCTCCCCATAACTCCTGCTATGCCTCCCCAATGCTTCTCTAGTGATCACCTTTCACATCCCAATGCGTTCCCACACCTACACTTCTCCAATGCTCCCCGTACATTTCGTTATTGCTCCCCCCATGCCTCTCCAGTGCTCACCTTTTACCTTACCAATGGTTCCCCTATGCCTTGCCAATGCTCCCCCTACGTCTTCCAGGTGTTGCCTCCCACTGCCTCCTATACCTCTCCTAAGCTACCCCTATGTCTTTCTAATACTCCTCCCTTGTCTTTCCAATGCTTCCCTATTCCTACCCAAAGCTCCTCACTCGTCCACCTATGCCTCCCCAATGCTCCCCCATCACCTCCAACTCAGGTTGTGTATCCAAACACTGAAATCACAGTACTGTAGCAGGTTGATGGAAGGTAGAACCAGAAACAGTGAGAAGTATGGATGATGTTGGGCCAAAGAAAACCTAATATGAATACAGTCTGAACAAAAACGTCCTCAGCAGCAGAGAGAACAGTTGGTCATACAAGGGAATACTTTTAGTAACAATTTACACATTGGGAAAATGTTTTTTCTCCTTTTTCTAAAAACAGATGGAGTGTTTTCTCAAAAACCATTGTGCTGCATTCCACCCATTGAGTTGTGTTTTCAGGTGCTATCAACGTTCTTGGGTGTTGTATCTCCACTTGCTGCTCAGCATGAGCTGTGAAATAGTTAAACATGGCTGCAGCTTTTACTGTTACACAGCTGCTCAAATGCTCAGGTTTCTTGTAAATTTAATCTTTAGTTTATTTTCCCAGTCAAAGTTTTCAGCAGCCGTCGTTTTGGTCCATCACAGCTATTATTTTAGATTAAGGGATGCAAGCTTTGCACTACACTATACCAACCACATTATACACTATACCCACTACACTATGCTATACCAACCACATTATACACTATACCCACTACACTATACTATACCAACCACATTATAAACTATACCCACTACACTATACTATACCAACCACATTATACACTATACCCACTACACTATCCTATACAAACCACATTATATACACTATACCTACTACACTATACTATACCAACCACATTATACTCTATACTCACTACACTATACTATACCAACCACATTATACACTATACTCACTACACTATACTATACCAACCACATTATATACACTATACACACTGTACTATACTATACCAACCACATTATATACACTATACACACTGTACTGTACTATACCAACCACATTATACACTATACCCACTACACTATACTATACCAACCACATTATACACTATACTCACTACACTATACTATACCAACCACATTATATACACTATAACTACTACACTATACTATACCAACCACATTATACACTATACCCACTACACTATACTATACCAACCACATTATACACTATACTCACTACACTATACTATACCAACCACATTATATACACTGTACCTACTACACTATACTATACCAACCACATTATACTCTATACTCACTACACTATACTATACCAACCACATTATACACTATATCACTACACTATACTATACAACCACATTATATACACTATACACACTGTACTATACTATACCAACCACATTATATACACTATACACACTCTACTATACCATACCAACCACATTATATACACTATACACACTGTACTATACTATACCAACCACATTATATACACTATACACACTGTACTATACTATAACAACCACATTATACACTATACACACGACACTATACTATACCAACCACATTATACACTATACCCACTACACTACATTATACACTATACTCACTACACTATACTATACCAACCACATTATATACACTATACACACTCTACTATACTATAACAACCACATTATACACTATACTCACTACACTATACTATACCAACCACATTATATACACTATACACACTGTACTATACCATACCAACCACATTATATACACTATACACACTGTACTATACTATACCAACCACATTATATACACTATACACACTGTACTATACCAACCACATTTTACACTAAACTCACTACACTATACTATACCAACCACATTATACACTATACTCACTACACTATACTATACCAACCACATTATACTCTATACTCACTACACTATACTATACCAACCACATTATACACTATACTCACTACACTATACTATACCAACCACATTATATACACTATACACACTCTACTATACCATACCAACCACATTATATACACTATACACACTGTACTATACTATACCAACCACATTATACACTATACCCACTACACTATACTATACCAACCACATTATACACTATACCCACTACACTATACTATAACAACCACATTATACACTATACCCACTACACTATACTATACCAACCACATTATACACTATACCCCTACACTCTACCATACCAATCACATTATACACTATACCCACTACACTATACTATACCAACCACATTATACACTATACCCACTACACTATACTATACCAACCACATTATACACTATACCCCTACACTCTACCATACCAATCACATTATACACTATACCCACTACACTATACTATACCAACCTACATTATACACTATACCCACTACACTATACTATACCAACCACATTATACACTATACCCACTACACTATACTATACCAACCACATTATACACTATCCCTACACTCTACCATACCAATCACATTATACACTATACCCACTACACTATACTATACCAACCACATTATACACTATACCCACTACACTATACTATACCAACCACATTATACACTATACCCACTACACTATACTATACCAACCACATTATACACTATACCACTACACTATACTATACCAACCACATTATACACTATACTCACTACACTATATTATACAACCACATTATACACTATACTCACTACACTATACTATACCAACCACATTATATACACTATACACACTCTACTATACCATACCAACCACATTATATACACTATACACACTGTACTATACTATACCAACCACATTATATACACTATACACACTGCACTATACTATAACAACCACATTATACACTATACCCACTACACTATACTATACCAACCACATTATACGCTATACCCACTACACTATACTATACCAACCACATTATACGCTATTACCCACAACACTATACTATACACAACCACATTATACACTATACCCCTACACTCTACCATACCAATCACATTATACACTATACCCACTACACTATACTATACCAATCACATTATACGCTATACCCACATACACTATACTATACCAGCCACATTATACACTATACCCACTACACTATACGAATAACAACCACATTATACACTATACCCACTACACTATACTACACCAACCACATTTTACGCTATACCCACTACACTATACGTATAACAACCACATTATACCCTATACCCACACACTATACTACACCAACCACATTATACACTATACCACTACACTATACACCAACCACATTATACACTATACCCACTACACTATACTATACCAACCACATTATACACTATACCCACTACACTTAAACTATATCAACCACATTATACACTATACCCACTACACTATACTACACCAACCACATTATAACGCTATACCCACTACACTATACTATACCAACCACATTATACGCTATACCCACTACACTATACTATACCAACCACATTATACACTATACCCCTACACTCTACCATACCAATCACATTATACACTATACCCACTACACTATACTATACCAAGCACATTATACACTATACCCACTACGCTATACTATACCAGCCACATTATACACTATACCCACTACACTATACTATAACAACCACATTATACACTATACCCACTACACTATACTACACCAACCACATTTTACGCTATACCCACTACACTATACTACACCAACCACATTATACACTATACCCACTACAGTATACTATACCAACCACATTATACACTATACCCACTACACTATACTATACCAACCACATTATACACTATACCCACTACACTATACTACACCAACCACATTATACACTATACCCACTACACTATACTACACCAACCACATTATACGCTATACCCACTACACTATACTATAACAACCACATTATACACTATACCCACTACACTATACTACACCAACCACATTATACGCTATACCCACTACACTATACTATAACAACCACATTATACACTATACCCACTACACTATACTACACCAACCACATTATACACTATACCCACTACACTCTACCATACCAATCACATTATACACTATACCCACTACACTATACTATACCAACCACATTATACACTATACCCACTACACTATACTATACCAACCACATTATACACTATACCCACTACACTATACTATACCAACCACATTGTACACTATACTCACTACACTATACTATACCAACCACATTATACACTATACTCACTACACTATACTATACAACCACATTATACACTATACTCACTACACTATACTATACCAACCACATTATATACACTATACCCTCTACACTATACCTATACCAACCACATTATATACACTATACACACTCTACTATACCTATACCAACCACATTATATACACTACACACACTGTACTATACTATACCAACCACATTATATACACTATACCCACTACACTATACTATACCAACCACATTATACGCTATCCCACTACACTATACTACACCAACCACATTAGACACTATACCCACTACACTATACAATACCAATCAACATTATACACTATACCCCTACACTCTACCATACCAAGCACATTATACTACCTATACCCACTACACTATACTATACCAGCCACATTATGCACTATACCCACTACACTATACTATACCAACCACATTATGCACTATACCCACTACACTATAACTACACCAACCACATTATACGACTATACCCACTACACTATACTATAACAACCACTTCATACACTATACCCACTACACTATACTATACCAACCACATTATACACTGTACCCACTACACTATACTATACCCAACCAATTATACACTATACTCCACTACACTATACTATACAACCACATTATACACTATACCACTACACTATACTATACCAACCACATTATACACTATACCCACTACACTATACATACCAACCACATTTATACGCTATAACCACTACACTATACTATAACAACCACATTATACACTATACCCACTACACTATACTATACCAACCCACATTATACACTATACCCACTACACTATACTATACCAACCACATTATACACTATACCCACTACACTAGTACTATAACAACCACATTATACACTATACCCACTACACTATACTATACCAACCACATTATAACACTATACCCACTACACTATAGCTATAACCAACCACATTATACACTATACCCACTACACTATACTATACCAACCACATTATACACTATACCCACTACACTATACTATACCAACCACATTATACACTATACTCACTACACTATACTATACAACCACATTATACACTATACTCACTACACTATACTATACC
>CM038726.1:2954045-2984045 GCA_021613375.1 Megaleporinus macrocephalus
AAAGTCGGTGTTAGGCGTGTTAAGTCCGCTGCTCGGCGTTTGATTGGCCGGCTGGTGTTTGTGCATGGCGGGGATTGAGCTATCGATCGCGGGGCTTTGTTGCAGTTCTGAGTAATTCAGTCTTTCCTCCTGTTTTTTCATACCTCTTCATCGTTCTTATCTCTCCGTCCATTTCTCTATCTCAGCATCTTTCTATCTCTTCATCGCTCCCTCTCTATCAGTGGGCTTATCGGCGCGGCTCGTCTTTCCTTTGTCCTCCGAGAGCCGGCGCGGGCCCTGGGTCCACGAGCGTGTCGATACCGCGCAGGAGCTTTTCGATTGAGTGCAGTAAGTTAATTTAAAGCCTTTACGCTGAGCTGCTCCCGCCACGCTGACAGCAGGGAGTCGTGCAGGAGCGCTCCCCACTGCGGAGGAGGTGCGCTGCTGTCCGGGCCCGGCGCCAGGACTGGTGGGCATTTGGTCGGGAGTCACTGGGGTCCCTGTTCGTATGGGAGTATGTTCTAAACGGCTCAGCCACAGAATGAAGTGTAGTTGGAGTTCTAGAAGGGAGTACGTGGTACTGGTCAGCATTCTCGACGATCCAGGTTGGATTCCCGGTCCGGGCCGTTCTGTGTGGAGTGTGCATGTTGGCTCCAATATCAATACTGCTTATCAATACAGATACTGCTTATCAATACTGATAATGCTCATCAATACAGATACTGCTCATCAATACTGATACTTCTTATTAATACTGATACTGCTCATCAATACTGATACTGCTTATTAATACTGATACTGCTTATCAATACTGATACTGCTCATCAATACTGATACTGCTTATAAATACTGATACTGCTCATCAATACTGATACTGCTTATAAATACTGATACTGCTCATCAATACTGATACTGCTCATCAATACTGATACTTCTTATAAATACTGATACTGCTTATCAATACTGATACTGCTCATCAATACTGATACTGCTCATCAATACCGATACTGCTCATCAATACTGATACTGCTTATAAATACTGATACTGCTTATAAATACTGATACTGCTTATTAATACTGATACTGCTTATCAATACTGATACTGCTCATCAATACTGATACTGCTTATAAATACTGATACTGCTCATCAATACTGATACTGCTTATAAATACTGATACTTCTTATAAATACTGATACTGCTCATCAATACTGATACTGCTTATAAATACTGATACTGCTCATCAATACTGATACTGCTCATCAATACTGATACTTCTTATAAATACTGATACTGCTCATCAATACTGATACTGCTTATTAATACTGATACTGCTTATCAATACTGATACTGCTTATTAATACTGATACTGCTTATAAATACTGATACTGCTTATAAATACTGATACTGCTCATCAATACTGATACTGCTTATAAATACTGATACTGCTCATCAATACTGATACTGCTCATCAATACTGATACTTCTTATAAATACTGATACTGCTCATCAATACTGATACTGCTTATTAATACTGATACTGCTTATCAATACTGATACTGCTTATTAATACTGATACTGCTTATCAATACTGATACTGCTTATCAATACTAATACTGCTTATCCTACGTATTGTATGTATGTATGATTATTTACATCTGTTCTAATCAGATCTGCTGATCTTACTGGTGATCAGACACTTATTGATCAGATACACACTGTTACACTATCAGGGTCCTCAGACTGTATATATGGCATGGAAAGCGTTGTCATGGAAACCGTGGTGCTGCCTGTTAGACTGATGATGGTTATGTAATCAGCACTGTAATTAGAACAGTCTAAATATTGTGGGAGGGGTCTGTTAATCTTCATATGAGGTTGATCAAACCCCCCTAGCCCAGGCCTCTCTATCCCACGGAGGTACCCCCCCACCCCCCACCCCCACCCTTCCTGTCGGAGGCTGAGAGCGGAAATGGGAGGAAATGAAAATGGAAAAGAAAGTAATCATCTCTGGCAGTCAATCTGACTCAAATTCACAGCTTACATCACCCCCCCACCTAGCCGTCCCCCTGCCTGCCCATCACTCCTGTTAACCCTGCTGCTCCCCAGCACACCCACCTCCAGCTCCTCTGCTTACATCAACTGTCCCCCTGCTTGCCCGTCACTTCTGTTAACCCTGCTGCCCCCCAGCACACCCACCTCCAGCTTCTCTACTTACATCACCCCCCCCCCGAAACCGTCCCCCTGCCTGCCTGTCACTTCTGTTAACCCTGCTGCCCCCCAGCACACCCACCTCCAGCTCCTCTGCTTACATTGTATATTTCTTTTATCCCTCAATACCAATACCAATGCTTATCAATACTGACACTGCTTATCAAGACCAATGCTGCAAATAGAAATGAATGTTGCTTATCAATTCTAATGCTTATTAATACTAATTCTTATTAATACCAGTACCGCATATCAATACAGACACTGCTTATCAATACCAATGATGCGTATAGAAATTAATAATGCTTATCAATACCAATACTGCAAATAGAAATGAATGCTGCTTATCAATACTGATGCTTATTGATACTGATACTGCTAATGAATACTGATACTGCTTATCAATAACAATGCTGCAAATAGAAATTAATATTGCTTATCAATAACAGTGCTGCATATAGAAATTAATGCTCCTCATCAATGCCAATGTTTATCAGTATTGATGCTTCTTATCAATAACAGTGCTGCATATAGGAATTAATACTTCTTATCAATGCCAATCATCAATACTGATGCTGCTAATGAATACAGATGCTGCTTATCGATACTGATGTTGCTTATTGATAGGGATACTGCTAATCAATATTAATACTGCTTATCAAAACCAATGCTGCATATACAAATTAATACTGCATATCAAATAGTAATGCATATCAATACTGACTCTGCTTATCAATACTGATACTGTACATCAATACCAATACTGCTTGTCACCGATGCTGCTAATCAGTACTAGTACTGCTTATCAATACTGATGCTGCTTAAAAAAATGAATTTTGCTTATCAATACTAATACTGCTTATCAATACTGATACAACTTATTGATACTGATGCTCCTTATAAAAATTTACTTTGCTTATTAATACTGATACATCTTATTGATTCTGATGCTGCTTATAGAAATTAATACAGCTTATCAATACTGAGACTGCACATAGAGATTAATACTGCTTTGCAATACTAATAGTTTAGTAATACTGTAGTTTGATACTGAGGCCTATATATATATATATATATATATATATATATATATATATATATATATATATATATATATATATATATATATATATATATATATATAGGCAACATTCCAAGGAATGAATAATTTACTGCAATTGCTACTGACAAGCAATGTGTTGCCTATATATATATATATATATATATATATATATATATATATATATATATATATATATATATATATATATATATATATATATGTATATATATATATATATACATATATATATATATATATATATATATATATATATATATATATATATATGTGTATATATGTGTGTGTGTGTGTGTACAGTATATTATTTATTTCCTAGTGCCATCATCCAATGTATGGAAAATAAAAACTAAAGAAATTGAAAAATACATTATATTATTTATTATACATTGTCTATTAGCAAAAAAGTTAAAATAATATAAAGAAAATAATAGAAAAATTTTACCTTGAAATATATAAAATTGAGATGTTGCCAATAAAATGTAATACTGAAAAAAAAAGCAATAGAACAATAAAAAATCAAAACAGTAAAAACATTGTGGTATATTATTTATCATCTGGTATAGTGCATAAACCCTTTAAGGAAATGGAAATTTGCATTATATTATTTACTGTGTATTGTAATTGTAGTAAAGTAATCATTATTTAAAATTTTTACAATTGAAATATTGAAAATAAATCTAAAGAAAACTAGAAAATGACAGTACATTAATTATTGTTTATTATTGTTAAAATAAAACTAATGAAACTGTGTAAATAAAAACTAAATACAAACTATAAATACAACTAATAACTGTTGCAGTACATTATTTATCATTCAAATAATATTAATAAAAATAATTTTAAAAAAATTAAATAAAACATCTGTACAGTAATTTGTTTTTTAGTGTAATATTATCAATAATAGTATAAATAACAGGAATTACATCAAATATGATATAATTTCAGACTTACATATATATACATATAAATCACTGGACAAGACATTTGCATACTGAACAAAAAACATTCATTCCTAAAGTGGAATTGTTTTACTAACCTATAGTTTCTCTCTTTGTCTTTTGCCCCGCCCTCTTTTCTCCTCAGAGTGTGGTGTGTGGTGAGTGTGTTGATTGTTGGAGACAGTGTGAGTGTGTGAGTGTGTGTGAGTGAGTGTGTGTAATGATGGAGGACAGTGTGTATCAGTCCCTCTCTCGCCCGAGACCGGGGATGGAGCTCAGTTACTCCAGCTCGTCTGAGGAAGATGAGGGAGCGGACCTTCGTCACAAGCACTACCGCGACACGCACTCGCACCCTCACTCCGACTACGAGCCGGACCGCCGCTTCACCTACAACAGCCACAAAGTCCGCAGGAAACCCAACGACCACAGCCAGAAAGGTACGTGGGTCAAGGTGTGCATGCTTGCTGCTTTCGTTTACAGACGTTTCCTAGTACTGACCTCGGTTCGGTTCTCTTTACCCACAAACAAATGCACCGAAACATCCACAACCAGCCGGGGGTACCGGGGACATGTAAGAGCTTTCATTTAAAGTGCTACGTTTCCCATGTATCCTTACTCAAGGATGGCACTACAGTGGATCCTAGAATTGGGATTGTCCCCTAGGGGACTGCAGGGAAACCCGTAGCTGAAGACTGTGAGGAAATGGTTAGTTAGGGTAACGCTGGTCAAGGTGGCACGACAAAGCCTGTTAGGGAAACCTGCCTAAGGAAGAAGGCCTGACGAGCCTTAGCTGGAAGCTGGCGTTGGTGCAGGATTGCCCTGGATTGTCCGTGGTGCGAATTTACTGGAACAGTGGACGCTCTGTGATTGCTCGGTTATTGCAAGGGGAGGAAGACATGCCCCCACGCTTCCAGGGACTCAGCTTGGACTTTTGTCTGGACTTTTGAAAACAAGGAGCCATGGAATGTCCTGCTACCATCTTGTTCAGCAAACGGTGAGCTTGGAGCACCACAGATATAAAACTTGTTTATCTTCTAAAATGAAAGTCTCCGGGCACTTAACAATCAGTTTGAAGAGATTAAGAACTAGTTAAACCTTAAATGCAGAACAATAGTCCGGCTGGTCCAAGGGTGGACCTGGGAAGCACCATGGACAACAGTCATGTATCATGCGGTAAGAGATAACTGAAGCTTGTAAATAGTTGGACAGATAACTTCGAGAAGTGTTGCTTGGCAATTGCAAGGGAGGACTTTTGTTGGCCCCATCAGGGAGCGTTGTATGGCTGTTGATGGCCTGCCTGCAATCCTGGCTGTTCTGGAGCAATGAACATCTGCTTCCCACGTCTTCTTACAGTTCCTTTAAGCTCAATGTTAAGAATATGGGTATGGATGGAACCTCCGATCCATGCTCCTCAGATGGATTCTCAAGATTAGGTTTAGGTTTAGATACTAAGGTTAAAGTAAGGTTTGGGTTGGAATACTAAGGTTAGGTTTGGGTTAGCTTATTGAATTTAGGTTTAGGTTTGAATACTGAGGTTAAGGTTAGCTTTAGGTTTAGATACTGAGGTTAAGGTTAGCTGTAGGGTTGGGTTTGGATACTGAGGTTAGGTTTACAAGTTATGGCAGAACCTTTTGAAGACAGGCTCTGAGACCTAGTCTGAAATTTTAAACATCTACATGTTACATGCCTGCTTCGGTCTGGCTTGTAGTATATTTGACTTTTGACTCTGAACTGCCCTCTAGTGGATATATTGCTTAACATCTATGCCAACGTGAAGGATGCAAGTGAAACATGACCACTGCCAGATGGAGACGAGAAAGAAGAAGCTGGAAAGTTATGGTGGAACTAACCCTAAAGGCTAGCGACCTAGTCTGGGAACCATCTATATGATGGTACGTCACCTTGTTCTACTTGCTTGTAGTATATGTGTCATCACAGCCCCCGTCACCTTGCTTGCTGTTGTCAGAAACTTGACTCTGGACTGCCTTCTAGTGAATGTATTGCACAACAACCATGCCAACATAAAGGATGCAGAGTATAAATGATCCTCTAATCTACGCCAACGGCAGAACTTTAACCGAGTAGGCCTTTACTCTATGCCAACCCCAGAACATCAACCGAGTATAAATGGGACTTTACACTACGCCAGCACCAGAAAGTCAACCAAGTATAATGCCAACCCCAGAACATCAACCGAGTATAAATGGGCCTTTACTCTACGCCAATGCCAGAACATCAACCGAGTATAAATGATCCTCTACTCTACGCCAACACCAGAACATCAACCGAGTATAAATTGGCCTTTACTCTTTGCCAACCCCAGAACTTTAACCGAGTAGGCCTTTACGCCAACGCCAGAATATCAACAGAGTATAAATGGGCCTTTACTCTACGCCAACACCAGAACATCAACCGAGTGTGGGGTATATACTCTGAAGTCTTGAGTAGCTAGTTGGAAAAATTGCGATCAACCGAATACTCCAACAGGTCGAAGCTCTTAAGCTGGTACATCTGCTGATTAAGCATCTGGTACTTGGTACAGTGATAAATACGCCCAAAAGTTTTTCATTCTTGCCGAGTTACACAAAGATGAGTTAGTGAGGGGCTTTACTCGTGTGTTTAGTGGGGGGGTGTTTTACTGCCTCTTTCATCTGACATGTCTCACATTAAAAATGCATCTGCGCTGTTTAAGCCTGTAAGGAGAAGTATTTTAATGAAGAAGCTCTCCGAATGTAAACACAACTCGCAGCATGAAACACATGCACTGTAAACGCCCTAGCCGGAGTGACTAGAGCGTGGTAATGCTGCTGTGTAGGTCTGAAGCTGGGCTGATTAGGGTGATGGGTAAACGTGCCTGTGTTGGGTGTAGTATATAATTGGGTTGTGTATCTCGGTAGTGTGGTTGTGTAACAGTGCTGTTGTTGTGTATGGAGGTTGTTGTTCTTCTGCTGTGTAGTCTCGCAGGCCAGACATCATCAGAGAATGTTGCGCGCTTCATAACCTCCATAGCCAAGAACTGCCTGCTTTAGCAGTAATGACCCGTTTTATTAGCATGCGGAATAACAAACCACAGTCTGTTAATCTTCTCATTGTGTTCATGGAATATTAGGTTTAGGTTTAGATTTGGATACTGAGGTTAAGGTTGGGTTTAGATTTGAATACTGAGGTTAAGGTTGGGTTTAGATTTGAATACTGAGGTTAAGGTTGGGTTTAGGTTTGGATACTGAGGTTAAGGTTGGATTTAGGTTTGGATACTGAGGTTAAGGTTGGGTTTAGGTTTGGATACTGAGGTTAAGGTTGGGTTTAGGTTTGAATACTGAGGTTAAGGTTGGGTTTAGGTTTGGATACTGAGGTTAAGGTTGGGTTTAGGTTTTGATACTGAGGTTAAGGTTGGGTTTAGGTTTGGATACTGAGGTTAAGGTTGGGTTTAGGTTTGGATACTGAGATTGAGGCTTGGTTTAGGTTTTGATACTGAGGTTAAGGTTGGGTTTAGGTTTGCATACTGAGGTTAGAGTTAAGTTTGTGGTTAGAGTTAGGCTTAGGTTTTGATACTGAGATTAGGTTTTGGTTTGGATACTGAGGTTGAGGTTGGGTTTAGGTTTGGATACTGAGGCTAGGTTTAGATTTGGATACTGAGGTTAGCTTTAGGGTTGGTTACTGAGATTGAGTCTTGGTTTAGGTTTGCATACTGAGGTTAGAGTTAAGTTTGCATACTGCGGTTAGAGTTAGGTTTAGGTTTTGATACTGAGGTTAGGTTTAGGTTTAGATACTGATGTTAAGGTTGGGCTTAGGTTTGGATACTGAGATTAAGGTTGGGTTTAGGTTTGGATACTGAGGTTAGGTTTAGGTTTGGATACTGAGGTTAGTTTTAGGGTTGGTTACTGAGATTGAGGCTTGGTTTAGGTTTTGATACTAAAATTAAGGTTGGGTTCAGGTTTGGATACTGAGGTTAAGGTTTAGGTTTGCATACTGAGGTTAGAGTTAAGTTTGCATACTGCGGTTAGAGTTAGGTTTAGGTTTTGTTACTGAGGTTAGGTTTAGATTTGGATACTGATGTTAAGGTTGGGTTTAGGTTTGGATACTGAGGTTAGGTTTAGGTTTGGATACTGAGGTTAGGTGTAGGTTTGGATACTGAGGTTAAGGTTGGGTTTAGGTTTGGATACTGAGGTTAGGTTTAGGTTTGGATACTGAAGTAAAGGTTTGTTTTCGGTTGGGATAGTGAGGTTAGGCTTAGGTTTAGGTTTGGATAATGAGGTTAGGTTTAGGTTTGCATACTGAGGTTAGAGTTAGGTTTGGGTTTGCATACTGATGTTAGGTGTAGGTTTGGGTTTGGACGCTGATGTTAGTTTGGCTTTGAATACTGAGGTTAAGGTTGGGTTTAGGTTTGGATACTGAGGATAAGGTAAGGTTGAGGTTTGGATACTGAGGTTAATGCTTAGGTTTAGGTTTGGATACTGAGGTTACAGTTAAATTGAGGTTTAAATACTGAGCTTAAGCTAATGTTCAGGCTTGAATACTGAGGTAAGGTTTACATTTAGGTTTAGTAGTATGTAATATTTAGCTAGACTAATAAAGAAAAGCGATAGAAACCTATAGACGTCCTCACAAATATAGCAAGACAAACATGTGTGTTTGTGTTGGAGCTGAAATCCTCTTGCAGTTTATTCAGATGTTATGAGTTGAATAAAGCATACTTTTCCAGTTACCACGGAAACAGCAGAAGATGAGCTGGAGCCAGAGCGAGAGTGTGTGTGTGTGTGTGTGTGTGTGTGTGTGTGTGTTTGGGTTGGAGTCGGAGACGTGGGGTCGTGTTCTGTTTGAAGGACGGTGTGTGTGTGTGTGTGTGTAATTAGTACTCTGATGATTGCAGCACAAGCACTGGTCTGCAGGGTCGTCACGGTAACTGAACTCGGGAGGGTCGCTACGGAGACAGGAGTCAGGAGGGTTGTCGTGACGATAAGAGGATTCTTCAGTACGCTTCACATGGGGCACAACCCCTCTCTCTCTCGCTCGCTCGCTCACTCTCTCTCCCACTCACTCATACAAACAAACACACAATGAAACACTCCAAACTACAACAGAAGGAATGCTAAGAAAAAAAAAGAAAATAGAAATTATATATAAATTATTATTATATTTTAAATTATAAATTATAAATTATTGTTATAATTTATTGTTATAATTTATATATTAGAGTAATTACAGTTACTCATTCAACCTAGTTTATATCACAATACCTACATTTAGAGATATACATTCAACCTAATGAGAAACTGTAACTCAGTTTATATACAATACCTACATTTAAAGATATACATTCAACCTAATGAGAAACTGTACCTCAGTTTGTATACAATACCTACATTTAGAGTTATACATTCAACCTAATGAGAAACTGTAACTCATTTTGTATACAATACCTACATTTAGAGGTATACATTCAACCTAATGAGAAACTGTAACTCAGTTTATATACAATACCTACATTTAGAGTTATGCATTCCACCTAATGAGAAACTGTACTCAGTTTTTATACAGTGCCTACATTTAGAGTTATACATTCAACCTAATGAGAAACTAACTCAGTTTATATACAATACCTACATTTAGAGTTATACATTCAACCTAATGAGAAACTGTCACTCAGATTATATACAATACTTACATTTAGAGTTATACACTCAACCTAATGAGAAACTGTAACTCAGTTTATATACAATACCTACATTTAGTTATACATTCAACCTAATGAGAAACTGTAACTCAGTTTATATACAATACCTACATTTAGAGTTATACATTCAACCTAATGAGAAACTGTAACTCAGTTTATATACAATACCTACATTTAGTTATACATTCAACCTAATGAGAAACTGTAACTCAGTTTATATACAGTACCTACATTTAGAGTTATACATTCAACCTAATGAGAAACTGTAACTCAGTTTATATACAATACCTACATTTAGAGTTATACGTTCAACCTAATGAGAAACTGTAACTCAGTTTATATACAATACCTACATTTAGTTATACGTTCAACCTAATGAGAAACTGTAACTCAGTTTATATACAATACCTACATTTAGAGTTATACATTCCACCTAATGAGAAACTGTAACTCAGTTTATATACAGTACCTACATTTAGAGTTATACATTCCACCTAATGAGAAACTAACTCAGTTTATATACAATACCTACATTTAGAGTTATACATTCAACCTAATGAGAAACTGTCACTCAGTTTATATACAATACTTACATTTAGAGTTATACACTCAACCTAATGAGAAACTGTAACTCAGTTTATATACAATACCTACATTTAGTTATACATTCAACCTAATGAGAAACTGTAACTCAGTTTATATACAATACCTACATTTAGAGTTATACATTCAACCTAATGAGAAACTGTAACTCAGTTTATATACAATACCTACATTTAGTTATACATTCAACCTAATGAGAAACTGTAACTCAGTTTATATACAGTACCTACATTTAGAGTTATACATTCAACCTAATGAGAAACTGTAACTCAGTTTATATACAATACCTACATTTAGAGTTATACGTTCAACCTAATGAGAAACTGTAACTCAGTTTATATACAATACCTACATTTAGTTATACGTTCAACCTAATGAGAAACTGTAACTCCGTTTATATACAATACCTACATTTAGAGTTATACATTCCACCTAATGAGAAACTGTAACTCAGTTTATATACAGTACCTACATTTAGAGTTATACATTCCACCTAATGAGAAACTAACTCAGTTTATATACAATACCTACATTTAGAGTTATACATTCAACCTAATGAGAAACTGTCACTCAGTTTATATACAATACCTACATTTAGAGTTATACAGTCAGCCTAATGAGAAATTCTCTGTTTTCTCAGAATCAGCTCAGATGGCTTTCCCGGACTTCCAGACCGAGCTCCATTCAGCCAATCAGGAGCTTGCATATCCTGGAGGCGGAGCTTCGGTGGGCATGGCTTCCGACCCTGAGTCTGAGGGTGGAGCTTCTCCCGATCACGCT
Source organism: Megaleporinus macrocephalus (assembly GCA_021613375.1). Classification (NCBI taxonomy): domain Eukaryota; kingdom Metazoa; phylum Chordata; class Actinopteri; order Characiformes; family Anostomidae; genus Megaleporinus; species Megaleporinus macrocephalus. The sequence goes on from CM038726.1 coordinate 2,965,314, forward strand.
CTGCGACTGTGGATGCAGGAGGTGAAGTCGGAGCGCACATCCTGCGTTTCCAGCCGAGCGAATTCCGTCCTGTCGCTAACGGATACGGAGCAGGAGGGACGCGGCGAGCAAGACAACGACAACGGTAAGGACGAGAGTGTGTTCAAATACTTTGATGTACTTGGATAGAACTGCGGGAGATCAGACTGTGTTACAGAGATTGGACTGATTTAAAGAATACTGGACTGAACTAGGGAGATTGAACAGAACTGCGGGAGATCAGACCGTATTGCGGGATGTCATGCTGAATTGTGGGAGATCAAACGAAACTGCGTAAGATCGGACTTAATTGCGGGAGGTCACACTAAATTTGTGGGGGCTCAAACTGAATTGAGTGAGATTGGATGTAACTGCAGGAGATCAGACTAAATTAAGAACAGCCTGAATTTCGGGAGAGTGTAATGAATTGTGGGAGATCGGACTTAACTGCGGGTCATGCTGAGGTCATGCTGAATTGCGGGAGACTCCAACTAAGTTGAGGATGTAATTGCAGGAGATAAGACTAAATTAAGGAGATCAGCCTGAATTTCGGGAGAGTGTAATGAACTGTGGGAGTTTGGACTAAATTTCAGGAGATTGGACTGACTGAATTGCAGGAGATTGGACTACATTGCGGGAGATCAGTCTGAATTGTGGGGGATTTAAATGAATTGTGGGAGATCAGATAGAATTGCAGGAGATCGGATGGAATTGCAGGAGATCGGACAGTATTGCAGGGGAGATCGGATTGACTGAATTTCAGAACAGATTTCATTAGGGAGATTGGACTAAATTGTGTGAGATTAGACTGAATTGCAGGAGATTGGACTGGATCACGAGAGATCGGACTGGATCGTGGGAGATCAGACAAACCTGTGGAATGAATTGCGGAAGATCAGGCTGACTGAATTGCGAGAGATCAGACTGAATTGCCGTAGATCAGACTGAATTGCGAGAGATCAGACTAAATTGCAGGAGATCAGGCTGGCTGAATTGCGGGAGATTGGACTGGATCGTGAGAGATCGAACTGAATTGCGGAGGATCGGACTGGATTGCGGGAGATCAGACTAAATTAAGGAGATCAGCCTGAATTTCAAGAGAGGGTAATGAACTGTGGGAGATTGGACTAAATTTCAGGAGATTGGACTGACTGAATTGCAGGAGATTGGACTACATTGCGGGAGATCAGACAGTATTGCAGGGGAGATCGGATTGACTGAATTGCAGAACAGATTTAATTAGGGAGATTGGACTGAATTGTGTGAGATTAGACTGAATTGCGGGAGATCAGACTAAATTGCAGGAGATCAGGCTGGCTGAATTGCGGGAGATTGGACTGGATTGCGGGAGATCAGAGTTGCGGGGTCTCCCGGCCAACTTCCTAATGAAAGCACAGAACTCAGAAATAACCATGAAATATAAGTACATTACAGTCTTCATGATATACACACTGCACTGATTAGTGTATAGGTGACTGACGTGCAGCTGCAGTTAGCCAAGGAGCCAACCTGGCGCATAGCAAGCTCACTAATCCGCAGCCCACCAGCAGTAAACTGGTCACTCAGGTAGAAAAAGCAGCAACACCAGCATATGTCTTAGCTGGACTTCTTCATTAAGAATATTCCGGGGTCATTTTTCCATCTGGAGTGGGAAACCATGTGACTGTGTTTGGCAGGATTCACACAGGGCTCAGCTCCAAGAGTCACTATATACATTTACACAGTCGCCCTGAAATTCAATAACACGTTTCCTCCCGTCATTTTTAGTTTCATCATGTGTTATTAGTAGCTGTATAAACAGTTTATAATAGAAAACAATAAGAAGTGTGTTTGTTTCAGAGATGTTGGTCACTGGTTGTGGACCGGGACACTTTATAACACAGAGACACAATTTAACAACAAGTAGAAACCCAGCTCATGTTATACGTTCTGTGCCGCCTCTTACGTTCTATGTTTTATTTAACTTCGGTTAATCTTATAGTGGCTGATAGAATTAACTTTCAGGCAGATACAAATATACTAATAAACTAAATATATAAACATACACTATATACTAGTATATGAAATATACTAATAAACTAAATATATAAATATACACTATATACTAGTATTCTAAATACACTATTATACCAAATATATAAATATACACTATATACTAGTATATTAAATATGCTAATTTACTAAATATATAAGCATGTACTGCATACTAGTATACTAAAAGTACAATATATACTAGTGTGCAAGATAGGCTAATAAACCAAATATATAAATGCACTACATAATAGTATACTAAATATGCTAATATACCAAATATATAAATACTAAAATACTAAAAATTTTAATATACTAAATATATCAATATACACTGCATACTAATAGTACACTAAATATGCTAATATACGAAATATATAAACATACACTTCATAGAAGTATACTTAATGTAATGTATTGAATGTATACTATATATTGTACTCTATATACACATTTTTTAAAAATATATTTAACCTTTATTTTCACTCGGTAATGCATGGAGGGTAACCCTCATTTACAATGCAACCAAGCATTTACAATTGAAGGGGACTGAAAAATAAATTAAAGTTAGAAACAAGTATTAGAAAAGCAGTAAATAAATAAATAAAACATAAGTGGACAAGCTAATATGAATGATGAAAATAAAACATAAAACTTGATAAAAGAACAGAAAAAATTAAATAAAAAAGGTAAAAGACTAAAATTAGATCAGAAAATAAGATAAAAAGGTAAAATGAAAAAGAAATAAAATGGCTAAAGGAAAAGCAGAAATATGAGATAAATAAAAGGACAAAATAAATAAAAGTTAGAGGCTGTCTGAAGCTGGTTAGAAAGTAAAAGTGTTGTAGTACGCTATATGTGTTTATGCTACATTTATGAACATATGTACTAAATATATAGTATATGTAATTATATTACTAAATATATATATATTTGCAGTAAAACTTACGGAGTAACACTAACATCCTGCCCTGCTTAACACACACACACACACACACACACACACACACACAGACACACACACACACACACACACACACACACACACACACACACACACACAGACACACACACACACACACACACACACACACACACACACACACACACACACTGGCTGATGCAGTATTCATATCCTCTGCTATTAAACTCTGAAGTATTTATAACAGTCACTGCAGTGAACAATCTACTAATACAGGTTCTCCGTGACGCTCTACACAGACTGTGAGAGTCTCTGGTCATAGACCCCCGTTTACACTCTGTGAGCTGGTCTCATGAATAATTAATGAGCTCTGCTCTGATTGGCTGGTTTAAAGCAGCAGTGATCACACAGAAGCAACACAGACCAAATAAAATGAGCCCCTATGTAAATAAGCTCCGCCCACATACTATTCAGTTAGCTATACTAGTTACTCAGAGCTGCTAACTCTGCTAACTATCTAACTCTCTCTCTCTGTATCTTTCTCTCTCTCTCTCTCTCTCTCTCTCTCTCACTTTATGTATCTCTATATATATATATATATTAACAGTGAGGTGTTTATTAGCCGCCGTGTCTCCGGCTCGCTGTAGGCGTGACACATAAAGTTTGCATAACGTCCATCCGGAGTGAAGGTGTGCGTCACCACTCTGGTGTGTCGGCGTGTGTTGTCGTCTCTCGCCTCGCTGTAGCACTCCGTTACATTCAGCTTTGTGTAAACTGGCAACCGAAAATTAATTAATTAAAACAAATTGTCTCGCACGTCGTCTACTGCTCGAAACATTTCATCACCTCAACCTACAATGTCCCGCTTACAGCCCTTTATTAATTAATTAAGTTATTTATTTATTTATTTATTGAGAAATAAACAATAAAATAATTGCATTTGATTATTCAAATTCATTAAAGCTCTTTACTTATATATTGGACTAGCAGTGTGGACTGAAGAGCCGATTGTAACTATATAGGTATTACTAGTTAAGCACTATTTATAATTATGTTATTAATTACATAGGTATTACTAGTTAAGCACTATTTATAATTTTGTTATTAATTACATAGGTATTACTAGTTAAGCACTATTTATAATTATGTTATTAATTACATAGGTATTACTAGTTAAGCACTATTTATAATTTTGTTATTAATTACATAGGTATGACTAGTTAGGCACTATTTATAATTATGTTATTAATTACATAGGTATTACTAGTTAAGCACTAATTATAATTATGTTATTAATTACATAGGTATTACTAGTTAGGCACTATTTATAATTATGTTATTAATTACATAGGTATTACTAGTTAAGCACTATTTATAACCATGTTATTAATTACATAGGTATTACTAGTTAAGCACTATTTATAACCATGTTATTAATTACATAAGTATTACTAGTTAAGCTCTATTTATAATTATGTTATTAATTACATAGGTATTACTAGTTAAGCACTATTTATAACCATGTTATTAATTACATAGGTATTACTAGTTAAGCACTATTTATAATTATGTTATTAATTACATAGGTATTACTAGTATAGCACTATTTATAATCATGTCATTAACTACATAGGTATTTCTAGTTAAGCACTGTTTATAATCATGTTATTAACTACATATATATTACTAGTTAAGCAATAATTATAATACTGTTATTAACTATATAGGTAATACTAGTAAAGCACTATTTATATTTGTGTTATTATCTACATAGTTATTACTTCTTAAGCACTATTTATAATGATGTAATTAACTACATAGTTAAGCACTGTTTGTAATCATGTTATTAACTATATATATATATATATATATATATATATATATATATATATATATATATATATATATATATATATATATATATATTCTTACTTTGATTTCCTTCAGATTACTCAGTGTATATATACTCTTATTCTGATTTTGTTCAGATGTCTTATTGCATACTAAAAATACTAAGCCAGTTCCAGGTGGTTGTTAGGAACAGCAGCAGCAGAACTCTGGAAGTCACTATAAAACTGATGGTTCTGAAGTTCAGATATACACTTGTTCCATAAATATTTGTACATGACAAAGTTACTGCCATTTGAATTGTGCAGTGCAGCATACTGGAGTTAAAATTAAATTTTATTTCAACCCAGATCCCTTATTTTCAGGAGCTATGAAGGTGCTGGACAGATGGCTGCAGCAGATAAAAGGTCTGGAGTTGATTTAAAGTGTGGCATCTGCATTGCTGTGAACTCTCACGAGACCTCCACTGGCAGTGAAGCAAGCCTGTAAAATCAAAACAAACCCCTCAGAATGGCAGCTAAATCATCAGGTGTGCCCAACCTGCAATTTGGTATATTCTTTAAAAGAAAGAACACACTGGTCAGCTCTGAAGCACCAGACAGCCCTGAAGATGACGGACAACCACTGTGGTGATTGACAGAAGAATTTTTGGTGTCAAATTCAACAATCAAGAGAAGAAAAAAACAGAGGGTTTACTAAAAGACCCACGTAGAGATTACCTAGGAAACGTCTACAAAAAACCTGTACGGTTCTGTTGTGGACAGACAACACACCGATCAACTTATATCAGAATGATGGGGAGAGAAAAATAAAGTGTAGTGTAGTGGTTATAGTGTATTATGTGGTTGGCATGGTGAAGCGTAATGGGTATAATATATAATGTGTTTAGTATAATGTATAATGTGGTTGGTATAGTATAGTGTAGTAGGTATAGTGTATAATGTGGCTGGTATAGTACAGTGTAGTGGGTATAGTGCATAATGTGGTTGGTATAGTATAGTGTAGTGTGTATAGTGTATAATGTGGTTGGTATAGTATAGTTTAGTGGGTATAGTGTATAATGTGGTTGGTATAGTATAGTGTAGTGGGTATAGTGTATAATGTGGTTGGTATAGTATAGTGTAGTGAGTATAGTGTATAATGTGGTTGGTATAGTATAGTGTAGTGGGTATAGTGTATAATGTGGTTGGTATAGTATATTGTAGTGAGTATAGTGTATAATGTGGTTGGTATAGTATAGTGTACTGGGTATAGTGCATAATGTGGTTGGTATTGTACAGTGTAGTGGGTTTAGTGTATAAGTGGTTGGTATAGTGTAGTGTAGTGGGTATAGTGTATAATGTGGTTGGTATAGTATAGTGTAGTGGGTATAGTGTATAATGTGGTTGGTATAGTATAGTGTAGTGGGTATAGTGCATAATGTGGTTGGTATTGTACAGTGTAGTGGGTTTAGTGTATAAGTGGTTGGTATAGTGTAGTGTAGTGGGTATAGTGTATAATGTGGTTGGTATAGTATAGTGTAGTGGGTATAGTGTATAATGCGGTTGGTATAGTATAGTGTAGTGGGTATAGTGTATAATGCGGTTGGTATAGTATAGTGTAGTGGGTATAGTGTATAATGCGGTTGGTATAGTATAGTTTAGTGGGTATAGTGTATAATGTGGTTGGTATAGTATAGTGTAGTGAGTATAGTGTATAATGTGGTTGGTATAGTATAGTGTAGTGGGTATAGTGTATAATGTGGTTGGTATAGTATAGTGTAGTGGGTATAGTGTATAATGTGGTTGGTATAGTATAGTGTAGTGGGTATAGTGTATAGTGTGGTTGGTATAGTATAGTGTATTAGGTATAGTGTATAATGTGGTTGGTATAGTATAGTTTAGTGGGTATAGTGTATAATGTGGTTGGTATAGTATAGTGTAGTGGGTATAGTGTATAATGTGGTTGGTATAGTATAGTGTAGTGAGTATAGTGTATAATGTGGTTGGTATAGTATAGTGTAGTGGGTATAGTGCACAATGTGGTTGGTATAGTACAGTGTAGTGGGTTTAGTGTATAAGTGGTTGGTATAGTATAGTGTAGTGGGTATAGTGTATAATGTGGTTGGTATAGTATAGTGTAGTGGGTATAGTGTATATAATGTGGTTGGTATAGTGTAGTGTTGTGGGTATAGTGTATAATGTGGTTGGTATAGTATAGTGTAGCGGGTATAGTGTATAATGTGGTTGGCATAGTATAGTGTAGTGAGTATAGTGTATAATGTGGTTGGTATAGTATAGTGTAGTAGGTATAGTGTATAATGTGGTTGGTATAGTATAGTGTACTGGGTATAGTGTATAATGTGGTTGGTATAGTATAGTGTACTGGGTATAGTGTATAATGTGGTTGGTATAGTATAGTGTAGTGTGTATAGTGTATAATGTGGTTGGTATAGTATAGTTTAGTGGGTATAGTGTATAATGTGGTTGGTATAGTATAGTGTAGTGTGTATACTGTATAATGTGTTTGGTATAGTATAGTTTAGTGGGTATAGTGTATAATGTGGTTGGTATAGTATAGTGTAGTGGGTATAGTGTATAATGTGGTTGGTATAGTATAGTGTAGTGAGTATAGTGTATAATGTGGTTGGTATAGTATAGTGTAGTGGGTATAGTGCACAATGTTGTTGGTATAGTACAGTGTAGTGGGTTTAGTGTATAAGTGGTTGGTATAGTATAGTGTAGTGGGTATAGTGTATAATGTGGTTGGTATAGTATAGTGTAGTGGGTATAGTGTATATAATGTGGTTGGTATAGTGTAGTGTTGTGGGTATAGTGTATAATGTGGTTGGTATAGTATAGTGTAGCGGGTATAGTGTATAATGTGGTTGGCATAGTATAGTGTAGTGAGTATAGTGTATAATGTGGTTGGTATGCTATTGTGTAGTTGGTAAAGTATATAACGTGTTAAACACTACTTGTAAAGAGCTGCACTGGAGTTAACTGGATGTGAACTCCAGACCTCCCATTTCAGGAGGGCCAGAGATCGGTCATCTGGACTGCTCCCAGGATCAAAATCAGATTTCACGCTTGACCAAACGTGCTGAACTCTCGGGACGAGCAGCCCTGGGTCTGAATGAGAATGGCCTTCTGTATAGAAATGGTAGTCCTGAACCGTTTATCCCGTTTTAAGTACCGCTGTTCTTTACTGCTTTTCAACTCCCATGTGCTTTCCGGGACATAACAATAACTTTGTTGACGTCCAGATATTTATGGATCTAATTTTGGGTCAGTCTTTAGCTCTCTGAGCCGCCTGAGTATCACTGACTTTGGATCAGCTCTGTAGGTATCGCTGACCTTGTATGAGCTGTGTAAGTAGTAATGACTTTGTATCAGCTGTGTAAGTATCACTGACTCTGGATCAGCTGTGTAAGTAGCACTGACTCTGGATCAGCTGTGTAAGTAGCACTGACTCTGGATCAGCTGTGTAAGTATCACTGACTCTGGATCAGCTATGTAAGTAGCACTGACTCTGGATCAGCTGTGTAAGTAGCACTGACTCTGGATCAGCTGTGTAAGTAGCAGCTTTCTCTCCTCATAAAACAGATTACTGAGATGGTCTAGTTAGAGAGAGACTGTCGTGCCCACAGCATGTGACCAGTGTTTACTGACCTCAGCTGCAACATGTCCTTAGCGTTTCAGTTCCATGGGTTCTCCTCTCGAGGGTTTTACCGCAGTTGTGATGGTTTTGCACTCGGTTATCTAGAACCTGCTTACATTACCACTCATATTTAGTTATCTAGAGCGTGTTCACCATGCAACTAATATTCACTCTTATGATTACATAAGATGTATCGTTGTAATCCATCTGTAACAGTGACTACATCACTAGTACTTACACTGTTGTTACATGTGTGATTCCTTATGTTGTACTCCATCTGTAACAGTGGCTACATCACTAGTACTTACATTGTTGTTACATGTGTGATTACTTAAGCTGTACTCCATCTGTAACAGTGGCTACATCACTAGTACTTACATTGTTGTTACATGTGTGATTAGTTAAGCTGTACTCCATCTGTAACAGTGGCTACATCACTAGTAGTTAGACTGTGGTTACATGTGTGATTACTTAAGCTGTGCTCCATCTGTAACAGTGGCTATATCACTAGTAGTTAGACTGTGGTTACATGTGTGATTACATAAGCTGTACTTCATCTGTAACAGTGACTACATCACTAGTAGTTACACTGTTGTTACATGTGTGATTACATAACATGTACTCTCTCTGTAACAGTGGCTACACCACTAGTACCTACACTGTTGTTACATGTGTGATTACATAAGCTGTGCTCCATCTGTAACAGTGGCTACATCACTAGTACTTACACTGTTGTTACATGTGTGATTACTTAAGCTGTACTCCATCTGTAACAGTGACTACATCACTAGTAGTTACATTGTTATTACATGTGTGATTACTTAAGCTGTACTCTATCTGTAACAGTGGCTACATCAATAGTAGTTACACTGTTGTTACATGTGTGATTACTTAAGCTGTACTCCATCTGTAACAGTGGCTATATCACTAGTAGTTAGACTGTGGTTACATGTGTGATTACTTAAGCTGTACTCCATCTGTAACAGTGGCTATATCACTAGTAGTTAGACTGTGGTTACATGTGTGATTACTTAAGCTGTGCTCCATCTGTAACAGTGGCTACATCACTAGTAGCTACACTGTTGTTACATGTGTGATTACATAAGCTGTACTCCATCTGTAACAGTGGCTATATCACTAGTAGTTAGACTGTGGTTACATGTGTGATTACTTAAGCTGTACTCCATCTGTAACAGTGACTACATCACTAGTAGTTACACTGTTGTTACATGTGTGATTACATAACATGTACTCTCTCTGTAACAGTGGCTACACCACTAGTACTTACACTGTTGTTACATGTGTGATTACATAAGCTGTACTTCATCTGTAACAGTGACTACATCACTAGTAGTTACACTGTTGTTACATGTGTGATTACATAACATGTACTCTCTCTGTAACATTGGCTACACCACTAGTACTTACACTGTTGTTACATGTGTGATTACATAAGCTGTGCTCCATCTGTAACAGTGGCTACATCACTAGTAGTTAGACTGTGGTTATATGTGTGATTACATAAGCTGTACTTCATCTGTAACAGTGGCTACATCACTAGTACTTACACTGTTGTTACATGTGTGATTACTTAAGCTGTACTCCATCTGTAACAGTGACTACATCACTAGTAGTTACATTGTTATTACATGTGTGATTACTTAAGCTGTACTCTATCTGTAACAGTGGCTACAGCACTAGTAGTTACACTGTTGTTACATGTGTGATTACTTAAGCTGTGCTCCATCTGTAACAGTGGCTACATCACTAGTAGTTAGACTGTGGTTACATGTGTGATTACATAAGCTGTACTTCATCTGTAAAAGTGGCTACATCACTAGTACTTACACTGTTGTTACATGTGTGATTACTTAAGCTGTACTCCATCTGTAACAGTGACTACATCACTAGTAGTTACATTGTTATTACATGTGTGATTACTTAAGCTGTACTCTATCTGTAACAGTGGCTACATCACTAGTAGTTACACTGTTGTTACATGTGTGATTACATAAGCTGTACTCCATCTGTAACAGTGGCTACATCACTAGTAGTTAGACTGTGGTTACATGTGTGATTACTTAAGCTGTCCTCCATCTGTAACAGTGGCTATATCACTAGTAGTTAGACTGTGGTTACATGTGTGATTACATAAGCTGTACTTCATCTGTAACAGTGACTACATCACTAGTAGTTACACTGTTGTTACATGTGTGATTACATAACATGTACTCTCTCTGTAACAGTGGCTACAGCACTAGTACTTACACTGTTGTTACATGTGTGATTACTTAAGCTGTGCTCCATCTGTAACAGTGGCTACATCACTAGTAGTTAGACTGTGGTTACATGTGTGATTACATAAGCTGTACTTCATCTGTAAAAGTGGCTACATCACTAGTACTTGCACTGTTGTTACATGTGTGATTACTTAAGCTGTACTCCATCTGTAACAGTGACTACATCACTAGTAGTTACATTGTTATTACATGTGTGATTACTTAAGCTGTACTCTATCTGTAACAGTGGCTACATCACTAGTAGTTACACTGTTGTTACATGTGTGATTACATAAGCTGTACTCCATCTGTAACAGTGGCTACATCACTAGTAGTTAGACTGTGGTTACATGTGTGATTACTTAAGCTGTACTCCATCTGTAACAGTGGCTATATCACTAGTAGTTAGACTGTGGTTACATGTGTGATTACATAAGCTGTACTTCATCTGTAACAGTGACTACATCACTAGTAGTTACACTGTTGTTACATGAGTGATTACATAACATGTACTCTCTCTGTAACAGTGGCTACAGCACTAGTACTTACACTGTTGTTACATGTGTGATTGCATAAGCTGTGCTCCATCTGTAACAGTGGCTATATCACTAGTAGTTAGACTGTGGTTATATGTGTGATTACATAAGCTGTACTTCATCTGTAACAGTGACTACATCACTAGTAGTTACACTGTTGTTACATGAGTGATTACATAAGCTGTACTTCATCTGTAACAGTGGCTACATCACTAGTACTTACACTGTTGTTACATGTGTGATTACTTGAGCTGTACTCCATCTGTAACAGTGACTACATCACTAGTAATTACATTGTTATTACATGTGTGATTACTTAAGCTGTACTCTATCTGTAACAGTGGCTACATCACTAGTAGTTACACTGTTGTTACATGTGTGATTACATAAGCTGTACTCCATCTGTAACAGTGACTACATCACTAGTAATTACATTGTTATTACATGTGTGATTACTTAAGCTGTACTCTATCTGTAACAGTGGCTACATCACTAGTAGTTACACTGTGGTTACATGTGTGATTACTTAAGCTGTGCTCCATCTGTAACAGTGGCTACATCACTAGTAGTAACACTGTTGTTACATGTGTGATTACATAATCTGTACTCTCTCTGTAACAGTGGCTACATCACTAGTATATACACCGTACTTACAGCTGACACTATGAACTGCAACCAAATGCCTGTGTTTACGAAGTTAGGACTGGCTTTAATGTTAATGTACTTGAGTCTCGGCTTGCATACTATTAGAAACCCTGTAGGGACGTTAGCGAAAATCAGCTTCTTTGGCTCTTTTCGTTCTCTTTTCTCGGGGCCCGAACTGGAGCTCTGGCTCTAATGCGAGTACGCCAGTGTGTTTGTGGAGTTAATTGGTATTGACGTCTCCGGTGCCCTTGACGTGTGCATGTTTGATTCTCCTGTATCGATCCGGGCTCGGCCTAAACTGAGTGTCAGTACGCGCGAAAGCTAGAACTGTAATGGCCTTTCCTTCCGCACGCTTGCGCGGGGGAAGCGTGTGTGTGATTGATCTATTCGTGAAGTATTCAATCACCGAACGTCAAGGATACAGTGTCTACTCCTCTCTGGCTAAGCGTCCAATCACTTAGGTAGCAGCAGCCCATTGAGCGCTTGGGGCCGATGGTGATAATCTATAGTTCTTTGTTGGTTTTCTTTCCGAAGCTGATGCTGATACACTTGGGATGTTCCACAAATAGAAAATAATGGATCATCATCAACTAGGAGTGTTTAGATCCTGTTATTTTTGTACAGATATACATTTGCATATTGTTACAGGTTACCTGTACACAGGCTGAAGCTAGTGTTACATAGTTTAGCTGTATACAGGTAGGGTAGTGTAGTGTTAGGAGTCTTACCCAAGGACTATTACTGGTATAGTGTAAGGTGGTTACTCAGGTGGGGAACCAAAGAGAAGTCTACAGCATGGAGGGCTGCACTGTAACCCAATTACCCTATACTATACCAAGCACATTATACACTATACCCACTACACGATACTATACCAACCACATTATACACTATACCTACTACACTATACTATACCAACCACATTATACACTATACCCACTACACTATACTATACCCACCACATTATACACTATACCCACTACACTACACTATACCAATCACATTATACACTATACCCACTACACTATACTACACCAAGCACATTATACACTATACCTACTACACTATACTACACCAAGCACATTATACACTATACCCACTACACGATACTATACCAACCACATTATACACTATACCTACTACACTATACTATACCAACCACATTATACACTATACCCACTACACTATACTATACCCACCACATTATACACTATACCCACTACACTACACTATACCAACCACATTATACACTATACCTACTACACTATACTATACCAACCACATTATACACTATACCCACTACACTATACTACACCAAGCACATTATACACTATACCCACTACACGATACTATACCAACCACATTATACACTATACCGCTACACTATACTATACCAACCACATTATACACTATACCCACTACACTATACTATACCAACCACATTATACACTATACCTACTACACTATACTTTACCAACCACATTATACCCTATACCCACTACACTATACTATACCAACCACATTACACACTACACCCACTATACTATATTAAATACATTATATACTATACCCACTACACTATACTACACCAACCACATTATACACTATACCCACTACACTATACTATATCAACCACATTATACACTATACCCACTACAAGATACTATACCAACCACATTATACACTATACCCACTACACTGTACTATACCAACCACATTATACACTATACCCGCTACACTATACTATACCAACCACATTATACACTGTACCCACTACACTATACTATACCAACCACATTATACACTATACCTACTACACTATACTATACCAACCACATTACACACTATACCCACTACACTATATTATACCAACCGCATTATACACTATACCCACTACACTATACTATACCAATCACATTATAAACTATACCCACTACACTATACTATACCAACCACATTATACACCATACCTACTACACTATACTATACCAACCACATTATACACTACACCCACTACACTATACTATACCAACCACATTATACACTATACCCACTACACTATACTATACCAACCACATTATACACTATACTCACTACACTATACTATACCAACCACATTATACACTATACCCACTACACTCTACTATACCAACCACATTATACACTATAGCCACTACACTATACTATACCAACCATATTATACACTATACCCACTACACTATACTATACCAACCACATTATACACTATAGCCACTACACTATACTATACCAACCATATTATACACTATACCCACTACACTATACTATACCAACCACATTATACACTATACCTACTACACTATACTACACCAACCACATTATACACTATACCCACTACACTATACTATACCAACCATATTATACACTATACCCACTACACTATACTATACCAACCACATTATACACTATACCCACTACACTATACTATACCAACCATATTATACACTATACCCACTACACTATACTATACCAACCACATTATACACTATACCCACTACACAATACTATACCAACCGCATTATACACTATACCCACTACACTATACTATACCAACCATATTATACACTATACCCACTACACTATACTATACCAACCACATTATACACTATACCCACTACACAATACTATACCAACCGCATTATACACTATACCCTCTACACTATACTATACCAACCACATTATACACTATACCCACTACACTATACTATACCAACCACATTACACACTATACCCACTACACTATATTATACCAACCATATTATACACTATACCCACTACACTACACTATGTTATACCAACACTATCAACAGGGAATGTCAAATTGGCAGCGATTGAGGAACCTGGTGATTCCAGGGTCCGTATCGTTGGCTCCCTGAAGGCTAGTAGTGCGATGTAGGGCTCACCGGAAAGGGCACGTCAAACTCTCCTGACCTGAAGCGTTTGTTCTACCATTTCTCAGCTGATCTACAGAGCTTCCGAGATCAGATATCGAGCGGTGTTATCTCCGGCTTCCTGAGAACTACAGTAAAAAGACGTCGGAAAGGGCACGTCGCGCTCCACCCTGGAGTCTGGCTTCGGCAGACAAGGTCGCTTGTTGCACAGAATTCCCTTCGTCTTTGATTTCATGACCAATAACAGCTTGGGTACGGGTACACCGCTCCTCAGACTGTAGCATCTGAGCTGTTGCATAAGTGAAATGTCAGCCTGCTTTTGTTAGCGCCGGCGATAACTGTATCTTCTAAAGGTGAATTATGCATTCACAGCGCGGCGGCATGGCAGCGTCTTCAATCTCTCGTGTGATTTCTCTACTTAGATCACTTGACTGGCTCCCTGTGGCTTCAGGAATCAGATGTAAGGCTCTTGTTCAGGCGTTCCAGGCTTCAAACAGGCTCAGCCCTGCCACGTCTCCGCGCCTGGCTTCAGAACTACTGACTGTACACGGCAGCTTACAGTACCAGCGAGGCGCCGCCAGCCTTCAAACCAGTTTTAAAACCCACAAGTTTTTGGTAATGGAATTCAAATTTTGGGATATTTGCCAGAAATATATATAGACTATAACTTACCGAGGTATTACTGAGGAACATCACACTGCCCGAGCTAACAGGAAGAGTGGAATTGTTTTTATTTGTCCGAACCATTCCCAGACAGATGCAAACCAGCGTAACTCTGTTTGGGTTCTAGTATAATAGATGTACATGCTTTCATTTCCACAAAACACGGTATTTTCTTACTTTGGTTAGAGCTCCTGTGTCTTTAGGCCCCACCCCTGATGAGCCCTCTGATTGGTCAGCTCACCCACTCTGTTCTGTTTGGTCAACTGACAGAGCGGCGTCCCGCTACAAGTTTCACCTCCACACCTTTGGCTGTTCTACCAATGGCTACCGTATTACTTTTCAGTCGGTAAGAATTGTGTTACCAGATGATGTCATCTTGTAACAGGGAAAAGGTCTGCACTTCCAGTGAGGTGTTTCAGGCACAAAAAGTTCTTCCACTGGCATGTACTTTGGACTTTAGAACCATATAGAACATTCACACTAAAAGAAAAAGAAAAAAACAGAAAAGCATAACATGCCCCTTCTAAGATCCAGTGGCCAAACAGTTCCTCGGGATTCTTAACGGAAGTTGAAACCGAAAGAGTGTAGGCTTGGCTTCAGAACGTCTACAACAAGGGTAATATTAGCACACCGCCATGAACCCAAAACATCGGCGTTATCGGCAATTGTTACAATTGCTAAACAAAAAGGGATTGAAAATAAATTAAAATTAATTTATTTTCTTATATAAGAGTTCTGCAGTGGAAGGAACGTAGGTAGATAGAAGTACTGCAGTACAAGGAACGTGGGCAGATAAGAGTTCTGCAGTTGAAAGAACGTAGGTAGATAAGAGTTCTGCAGTTGAAGGAACGTGGGCAGATAAGAGTTCTGCAGTTGAAAGAACGTAGGTAGATAAGAGTTCTGCGGTTGAAGGAACGTAGGTAGATAAGAGTTCTGCGGTTGAAGGAACGTAGGTAGATAAGAGTTCTGCAGTTGAAGGAACGTAGGTAGATAAGAGTTCTACAGTTGATGGAACGTAGGTAGATAAGAGTTCTGCATTTGAAGGAACGTAGGTAGATAAGAGTTCTGCGGTTGAAGGAACGTAGGTAGATAAGAGTTCCGCAGTTGAAGGAACGTAGGTAGATAAGAGTTCTGCATTTCAAGGAACGTAGGTAGATAAGAGTTCTGCAGTTGAAGGAAAGTAGGTAGATAAGAGTTCTGCAGTTGAAGAGACGTAGGTAGATAGAAGTACTGCAGTTCAAGGAACGTGGGCAGATAAGAGTTCTGCAGTTGAAAGAACGTAGGTAGATAAGAGTTCTGCGGTTGAAAGAACGTAGGTAGATAAGAGTTCTGCGGTTGAAGGAACGTAGGTAGATAAGAGTTCTGCAGTTGAAGAGACGTAGGTAGATAAGAGTTCTGCGGTTGAAGGAACGTAGGTAGATAAGAGTTCGGCAGTTGAAGGAACGTAGGTAGATAAGAGTTTGGCAGTTGAAGAAACGTAGGTAGATAAGAGTTCTGCGGTTGAAGGAACGTAGGTAGATAAGACTTCAGCAGTTGAAGGTACGTAGGTAGATAAGAGTTTGGCAGTTGAAGGAACGTAGGTAGATAAGAGTTCAGCAGTTGAAGGGACGTAGGTAGATAAGAGTTCTGCAGTTGAAGGGACGTAGGTAGATAAGAGTTCTGCAGTTGAAGGAACGTAGGTAGATAAGAGTTCTGCATTTGAAGGAACGTAGGTAGATAAGAGTTCTGCAGTTTAAGGAACGTAGGTAGATAAGAGTTCTGCAGTTGAAGGAACGTAGGTAGATAAGAGTTCTGCATTTCAAGGAACGTAGGTAGATAAGAGCTCTGCAGTTGAAGGAAAGTAGGTAGATAGAAGTACTGCAGTTCAAGGAACGTGGGCAGATAAGAGTTCTGCAGTTGAAAGAACGTAGGTAGATAAGAGTTCTGCAGTTGAAGGAAAGTAGGTAGATAGAAGTACTGCAGTTCAAGGAACGTGGGCAGATAAGAGTTCTGCGGTTGAAAGAATGTAGGTAGATAAGAGTTCTGCAGTTGAAGAGACGTAGGTAGATAAGAGTTCTGCGGTTGAAGGAACGTAGGTAGATAAGAGTTCTGCGGTTGAAGGAACGTAGGTAGATAAGAGTTCTGCAGTTGAAGGAACGTAGGTAGATAAGAGTTCTACAGTTGATGGAACGTAGGTAGATAAGAGTTCTGCATTTGAAGGAACGTAGGTAGATAAGAGTTCTGCGGTTGAAGGAACGTAGGTAGATAAGAGTTCCGCAGTTGAAGGAACGTAGGTAGATAAGAGTTCTGCATTTCAAGGAACGTAGGTAGATAAGAGTTCTGCAGTTGAAGGAAAGTAGGTAGATAAGAGTTCTGCAGTTGAAGAGACGTAGGTAGATAGAAGTACTGCAGTTCAAGGAACGTGGGCAGATAAGAGTTCTGCAGTTGAAAGAACGTAGGTAGATAAGAGTTCTGCGGTTGAAAGAACGTAGGTAGATAAGAGTTCTGCGGTTGAAGGAACGTAGGTAGATAAGAGTTCTGCAGTTGAAGAGACGTAGGTAGATAAGAGTTCTGCGGTTGAAGGAACGTAGGTAGATAAGAGTTCGGCAGTTGAAGGAACGTAGGTAGATAAGAGTTTGGCAGTTGAAGAAACGTAGGTAGATAAGAGTTCTGCGGTTGAAGGAACGTAGGTAGATAAGACTTCAGCAGTTGAAGGTACGTAGGTAGATAAGAGTTTGGCAGTTGAAGGAACGTAGGTAGATAAGAGTTCAGCAGTTGAAGGAACGTAGGTAGATAAGAGTTCAGTAGTTGAAGGAACATAGGTAGATAAGAGTTTGGCAGTTGAAGGAACGTAGGTAGATAAGAGTTCAGCAGTTGAAGGGACGTAGGTAGATAAGAGTTCAGCAGTTGAAGGAACGTAGGTAGATAAGAGTTTGGCAGTTGAAGGAACGTTGGTAGATAAGACTTCAGCAGTTGAAGGAACGTAGGTAGATAAGAGTTTGGCAGTTGAAGGAACGTAGGTAGATAAGAGTTTGGCAGTTGAAGGAACGTAGGTAGATAAGAGTTCAGCAGTTGAAGGAACGTAGGTAGATAAGAGTTTGGCAGTTGAAGGAACGTAGGTAGATAAGAGTTTGGCAGTTGAAGGAACGTAGGTAGATAAGAGTTCAGCAGTTGAAGGAACGTAGGTAGATAAGAGTTCAGCAGTTGAAGGAACGTAGGTAGATAAGAGTTTGGCAGTTGAA
>CM038726.1:2989045-3071545 GCA_021613375.1 Megaleporinus macrocephalus
GTTATTACGGGTTTACAGTTCTGAGTACTGAACTCTCGCTATTACACTATATAACAGTGTTATTACAGGTTTACAGTTCTGAGTACTGAACTCTCACTATTACACTATGTAACATTGTTATTACGGGTTTACAGTTCTGAGTACTGAACTCTCACTAGTACACTATATAACAGCGTTATTACAGGTTTACAGGCTGTGGCTTCATGGAAAATGTAGAATGTGAAAAATTTCAGTTTTAAAGTTCAGAAAGAGAGAGAGAGAGAGAGAGAAAAGTGAGTGAGAGTGAGCGGGATGAGAGTGAAAGGGTGAAAGAAACAAGGTATATGAGAGAGAGAGATTGATTTAGTGGACGAGCTGGAGAGAAGGAAATAAGAGAGTGAGAGAAAGAAAATGAGAGGGCTCTGTGTGCTGGGAAGAGATGGAGAGAGAGAGAGAGTTTTAATGTAAGTAAGTGATGTTTGAATTGAGATGGACAGAAGAGAGATGAAGGAGGGAGGGGACGAGAGAGATAAACAGAAAAAAGCAAGTAAATAAGGAGGGACAGATTTATTAAAAAACATACCTGCTGAAGCTCCTGCAGTGCAGTCCACACTGTACCTACTGTCTACAGTCAGCTACACAGGAAACCACCATTAAAATAAAATTAAATAAAATTAAATAAAATTAAATAAAATTAAATAAAACAATACAATGAACTTAGCCTAATCTAAACTTCAGTAAACTGTCAGATACCTGACATCCAATCCTAAAGTATACACCAATAACAAGTACTGATAGTACCAATACCGAGTACTGATACCAGATCCTAAAATAAAAGCTAATACTAAGTACCAATACCTAATACTAATATATAGGCTAATATTGATTGTCAATACATAATCCTAAAATACAGGCTAATATTATGTATCGATACCTGATCCTAAATCATAGGCTTATATTATGTATTGATACCTAATCCTAAAATATGGGCTAATATTATGTATCAGTACCTGATAATAAAATATAGGCTAATATTATGTATTGATACCTAATCCTAAAATATGGGCTAATATCATGTATCGGTACCTGATAATAAAATATAGGCTAATATTGAGTATCTATATCTCACCCTAAAATATATGCTAATATTGAGCATTAATACTAAATCCTAAAATAAAGGTTAATGCCAAGTACCAATACCTGATACTAAAATATAGGCTAATATTGAGTATCGATACTTAATCCTAAAATATAGGCCAATACAGAGTACCGATGCCTAATCCTAAAATATAGGCTAATATTTAGTATCGATACTTAATCCTAAAATATAGGCCAATACTGAGTACCAATGCCTAATCCTAAAATATAGGCTAATATTTAGTATTGATACCTGATTTTAAAATATAGGCTAATATTAAGTATTGATACCTGATTTTAAAATATAGGCTAATATTAAGTACTGATACCTTTTCCTAAAAAATATAGGCTGATCGTCAGTACCAATAGCTGATTATAAAATATAGGCTGATACCCATTACTGACATGTGATCCAATACCTGTTTCTAAAATATTGTCTGATACCAAGTACCGATACCTGATTCTCAGATATAGACCAATATCTGTTCCTAAAATACAGACTACTGATACTTGATCCTAAAATGTAGGCTGATAATGAGTACTGATACTTGGTCCTAAAATATAGGCTGAAACAGAGTACTGATACATGATCCTAAAATATAGGCCAGTACCGAGTACTGATACCTGATCCTATAACATAGAATAATACTAAGTTCTTATACGTGATACTAAAATATAGGCCAATACAAAGTCCTGATACCTGAACCTAAAATATAGGCTGATAACGAGTACTGATACTTGATCCTAAAATATAGGCTGATACAGAGTACTGATACTTGGTCCTCAAATATAGGGCAATACTGAGTACTGATAACTGAACCTAAAATATAGGCTGATAACGAGTCCCTATACCTGATCCTAAAATATAGGCCAATACAGAGTACTGATACTTGATCCTAAAATATATACCAATACTGAGTACTGATACATGATCCTATAACATAGAATGATATTAAGTACTGATACTCAATCCTAAAATATAGGCTGATAACGAGTACCGATATCTGATCCTAAAATATAGACTAATATAGAGAACAGATACCTGATCCTAAAATATAGGCCAGTACTGAGTACTGGCACCTGATCCTAAAATATAGGCCAATACAGAGTACTGATAGCTGATCCTAAAATATAGGCCAGGACTAAGTACTGACCCCTGATCCTAAACTTTAGGTTGATACCTAGTAGTATAGTCTGGTAGCAAGTACTGGTATTGAATCATAAATATAGTCTGATACCGAGTACCAATACAGCCGGTACAGATTTAGTCATGAGCTTTTTTACTGCTGCTTGTTGTCCATGTGTGGATGAGCTCCATCTACTGGTGCTCCTGCATGGCTCAGTGGTTGCTTAGTGGTGTCGGTCGTAAGCTTGACCCAACACTGATGCCGATATTGTGTTTAAGGGCTAGTATTGATGGGATGGTCAACAATACCTGTAAAGGTAGCCTAGCCATGTCCCTGTAGATGCCACAATTTCTTCCATCAGCAGGTCGTCATTTAAAGAATGAATAAGCGAGGTATGAAAGAAGAGCGGTCCCGCAACGCCGCCCCATCTTCTGCCTGCCAAACACAATATGTTAATGCTCCTAACGACGGGTTTTTAATGATTTGATGTTTTTAATGATGTTTTTGCGAAACACGCACACGGGGAACGGCAATTATGAGAAAAAGCGAGAGAGGAGCTATTGAAAGCTCAATTATCTTTTAAAGGTACAAAGGGGGGGGGGGGGGGGGGCGGGGAGCCATTCCCGAAATCCCTTTCATGTGCGTGTAAATCAGGAGTTGTTTACGAGTGGTCAAAGGCAGGCGCGACTCGCCAATACCCTCGTTTAGGGTCGGGGTTTAACGAGCCGACTCCTTTTACCTTTTTTTTCTGTTTGTTTAAGAAAAAAAAAACGACCCCTAATTTAGAAACTCATCTCCGAGCGTTTATTCTTGTGTTTTCTTTTTATTTATCTTGGGTGGAGAGAGGGGGGGGCTGGGGGCTGGGGTGGGGGTTATATTGCGATGCCTCCGGAAGATGAAAAGAAAAGATGAGACTCGTTTTTTTTTTAAATAAGTGCCGTGATTTCACAGGAAGAAAATGAAGGAAAATGAAGAGAGAGAGAGATTTGAGGAACAAAAACAGACTGATTAAGTGTGACCGAGAGAACGAGAGAGAGATAGAAAGCAATAGATTTTCAGGAGCAGAGATGGAATCTATTTGGAAACACTTGTCGTGGTTTTTTTCGATTAGAGACCTTCCCGGACCTTCCTCGGATTCTTGTCACTGTGGGTGTGTTCTTCAGCCTCGGAAGGTCCGAAGATCCGAAGCTCCGAAGCTCAGCTTCACCTGGGACTGGTACTTGTGGGTCAGCTCCGGTTCCATTAGTGTCCTGTCCCCTAGTGGTGCGGTTCTAAGTAGTAGAATTCCTTAAAGGCAACCCTGGCTGGTAACACTTGTAAACCTTAATATGGTGTAATGACTCTAAATTATTAAGACAACAGCCATAGGGGGCGCTAATAGCTTGCTACACTCTAACTCTGTAGTTACTGTCATTCTGGAACTCTGGATCTGGGCTCTCCTACAAAAATAGTTGGCCCTTTCAAGAAATATAGACATAGCACACTGTGGGAAAACCTGAATATTCCAAAGTTACATTTTGCCACCCGTTGGGAATTTTTCCCCATTGGCTTGTTCTCTGAATCGTTAAGAATTTGATAATTGCTATCCGAAATTTTCAGACGTTTGCAGATACACTTAACCAAGAAAGCATTTTTATAAAAAGGGAATTCCCAAATGGGATTCAGATAACAGGCAAGAGGTCCAGAAGTGGGATAGTCAAACCCTGAGGGGCGTCAAAAGAGATAACCAAGAATCATGCGGAGTCAGGAAACAAGGATTTTCACAGACACATTGGGAAGTACAAGGACGATCCATAAACAGGGTACGGACAATGAAAAGGCTCTGGAAAACTGGGAATACTTTGCAAACAAGATACAAACTGAGCCAAGTATTTATAGAGAGTATAGTAAGGATTGGGTGAGACAGTTGGTGCTCCGGGAGCTGGAGAACATTGAGTGATTGGTGGAGTCAGTGGAAGTAGGAGCCATGTGATCTTCCGGGGGACTCTGTGAGTTGGGGTTCCGGAGAGGGTCATTGTTTGGGGGCATCGCTGGCTACAGAGCCAGAGGGAGGTATGACAGCTGCACACTGAGTTGACAGCCTGAGCTGGCAATCACACCAACATTCCCTGGTGGGGTTTTTCCATGTCTTTGCAAGGCTTTCTGCATTTTTGATAATATATATTTTTAATGTTTTACCAGGATCCTGCATTTTTCCCTTTCCTTTGGATGGATGTAGTGCAACGAGTGTGATGTGGGGCTCGAGTAACTTGTTAAACACTAGCTAACTCAGGTCTGGGCTGGTTTTCTCTCCTACAAAAATATATAGCCTTTTCAAGGAATACTGTGTTGACGCACTGTGGAAAAACCCAATATTCCAAAGTTACATTTTGACACCCTTTGGGAATTTGTCCTCCAAACATTGGTGTGTTCTTGGAACTATGAGGTCAGTAAAGAGCTTTAATTTGATAATTGCTGTACACAAGCTAAGTCGGAAAATGGTAGACAATTGCAAATAAACATGGGCAAGGAAAGGTACGGGTCAAACAGTGAAAAGACTCCGGAAAACTAGGAATGCTTTGCAAACAAGACACCAGGTCTTTAGAGAGCATAGTAAGAATCAGGCGAGGACAGTTGGTACTCTGGGACTTTTGAGAACATTGAGAACATTGAGTGATTGGTAAAGTAAGTAGAAGTAGGAGTCATGTGATCTTCCGGGGGACTTTGGGAGTTGGAGTTCCGTAGGGGTCCGTGTTTGGGGCATTAGGATATTGGGGCATTGCTGGCAGCATTTCCTCCAAACATTGGCATGTTCTTGAAACTATGAGGTCATTGAGGAGCTTCAATTGGATCATTGCTGTAGGCGAAGATTGGTAGACATTTGCGATTAAACATGGGCAAGGAAGTTTTATTACAAAAAGAGAAATCCCAAATGGGATTACGATAACAGGTAAGGATCAATACCAGAAGAAGGAAAGACAAACCATGAGGGGCATCAAAAGAGGTAGCCAAGAATTGTGTGAAGTCAGGAAACCAGGAAATTCACCAATTCACAGTGAAAAGTATAAGGGAAATCCAAAAACAGGGTACGGGTCAAACAGTGAAAAGGCTCCGGAAAACTGGGAATACTTTGCAAACGAGACACCAGGTCTTTAGAGAGCATAGTAAGAATCAGGCGAGGACCGTTGGTACTCCGGGACCTTTGAGAACAATGAGAACATTGAGTGATTGGTGAAGTAAGTGAAAGTGGGAGTCACAAAATCTTCTGCGGGACTCTGGGAGTTGGGGTTCAGTGTTTGGGGCACCGCTGGCTACAGAGACAGAGGGAGGCATGACAGCTGCACACTGAGTTGACAGCATAGGCTGGCGATCACGCCAACATTCCCGGGTGGGGTGGGGGGTTTTCCACATCCTTGCAAGGCTTTCTGCATTTTTAATAATATTTATTTTTAATGTTGAATCCTGAGTGTCTTTCGTTCCTAGCATAGTCTTTGTAGCGCATACACGGGAACGGGTTGTCACGCGGATGGATGTGGTGCAACCACAGATGTAGATGTAGGATGTAGTGCCATCCCGTAAATGGTTGTAGCCTGACCACGGAAGTGGATGTAGCCCACTCATCCATGGAAGCTGGGCTGTAAGAGTAGGTCTGGGCTATTTACAGATTTCACCAGGCCAGCTCTCGATCACTTGGAAAGGCAGGATCTGTGGACAGGTGCAAAACTTCCGTCAAGGAACGCCGTCCCGCGTTATGAATGGAGATTGTTTTATCGCCCAGCGCCAGTGCCGAGCGCCGTCCATTGCTGGGAGAGTTACAATCTGGCCCAGGTCATCACTCTAAATCACTTCGGGCAGCCTGGAGTTTCCCCTTTAATGATGCCTTCACAAAATGATCATAACATCCAGCAGTACTGGAGGGGGGTGGGGGCCATTCCATCTCTTATCCTCCCATCCTCGGAGGAGTGGAGCCTTTCTCTTCTACTCATCCTCTCGTCTGCACCCCTCGCTCCTGAACGACGGAGGCGGCTTTGATGTCTGGAGCGTAAATTGCCGTGGTGGAATTAATTTGCGCCGCAAAGGCCGTCGCATCAGATAGTATAACATGCAACTGACAAACAACCGACAAATATGAATAATTAATAGTCGTCTTATTGAACCTCCGAGAGGAGGAAAAAAAAAGAGAGACGGGCGGGAGACGAAATTATGACTTGCATTTCAGAGCTGCGATGTTGGTCCATGCGGTGCTGCTAGTGCACGAGTCTTTGATTAAAGTACCAAGATGAAAATACTATACCTGGTCAATTCAGAGTCTTTTACTGAGTCCAGTTTTTTTAATTAGGTTGAGTGTATAACTCTATATGTAGGTATTGTATATAAACTGAGTTACAGTTTCTCATTGGGTTGAAGAGCTGGCTGGCTGATGGTGAGGAGGAGGCCCTGGTGGTTAGTCCTCCAACAGTGTTCAAGAGACGGGAGGACACTTGTTACCTCAGGAGGTTAAAGAGAGAAGGTTAGGGTATTACTATTAACCCGGGTTTTACTTTCACTTTAGCCGCATGCTAAACCCCGAATGAAATGATCGACAGCGGCTTGTTGGGGTTGGTACAGGTTTTACAGTAGGACAGATGGCCGCGCCTACGTGGGCAGGATGCAGATACACATGTACACCCACACGCAAGGCTGAGGAATGCGGGGTGAGTGAGACACACGGGGCTTCGCTTTCGCAGAAGAACGCCTGATACATTTACACATGGCCGTCCAGGGGCTTAGCTGTTAGCCGGCTAATCTCTCGCTCGAGCGCAGACAACCACAGATATACACGCGCAGAGCAGACCGGGATGCTAATTCCTCAGTCTGTGACGAGCACACGAGGGACAGCAGGCGGCCAGAACAACGAGACACCACGCGACACCATGTGACCGTCACTGAGCTGGAGATAGTCCACGCTAGCTTCCAGAACAGGAGCGCTAGCTGACTGCTATTGTATTCGGGAGTCGACAGTTTCTCATTAGGTTGAATGTATAACTCTAAATGTAGGTATTGTATATAAACTGAGTTACAGTTTCTCATTAGGTTGAATGTATAACTCTAAATGTAGGTATTGTATATAAACTGAGTTACAGTTTCTCATTAGGTTGAATGTATAACTCTAAATGTAGGTATTGTATATAAACTGAGTTACAGTTTCTCATTAGGTTGAATGTATAACTCTAAATGTAGGTATTGTATATAAACTGAGTTACAGTTTCTCATTAGGTTGAATGTATAACTCTAAATGTAGGTATTGTATATAAACTGAGTTACAGTTTCTCATTAGGTTGAATGTATAACTCTAAATGTAGGTATTGTATATAAACTGAGTTACAGTTTCTCATTAGGTTGAACGTATACTCTAAATGTAGGTATTGTATATAAACTGAGTTACAGTTTCTCATTAGGTTGAACGTATAACTCTAAATGTAGGTATTGTATATAAACTGAGTTACAGTTTCTCATTAGGTTGAACGTATAACTCTAAATGTAGGTATTGTATATAAACTGAGTTACAGTTTCTCATTAGGTTGAATGTATAACTCTAAATGTAGGTATTGTATATAAACTGAGTTACAGTTTCTCATTAGGTTGAATGTATAACTCTAAATGTAGGTATTGTATATAAACTGAGTTACAGTTTCTCATTAGGTTGAATGTATAACTCTAAATGTAGGTATTGTATATAAACTGAGTTACAGTTTCTCATTAGGTTGAACGTATACTCTAAATGTAGGTATTGTATATAAACTGAGTTACAGTTTCTCATTAGGTTGAATGTATAACTCTAAATGTAGGTATTGTATATAAACTGAGTTACAGTTTCTCATTAGGTTGAATGTATAACTCTAAATGTAGGTATTGTATATAAACTGAGTTACAGTTTCTCATTAGGTTGAACGTATACTCTAAATGTAGGTATTGTATATAAACTGAGTTACAGTTTCTCATTAGGTTGAACGTATAACTCTAAATGTAGGTATTGTATATAAACTGAGTTACAGTTTCTCATTAGGTTGAACGTATAACTCTAAATGTAGGTATTGTATATAAACTGAGTTACAGTTTCTCATTAGGTTGAACGTATAACTAAATGTAGGTATTGTATATAAACTGAGTTACAGTTTCTCATTAGGTTGAATGTATAACTCTAAATGTAGGTATTGTATATAAACTGAGTTACAGTTTCTCATTAGGTTGAATGTATAACTCTAAATGTAGGTATTGTATATAAACTGAGTTACAGTTTCTCATTAGGTTGAATGTATAACTAAATGTAGGTATTGTATATAAACTGAGTTACAGTTTCTCATTAGGTTGAACGTATACTCTAAATGTAGGTATTGTATATAAACTGAGTTACAGTTTCTCATTAGGTTGAACGTATAACTCTAAATGTAGGTATTGTATATAAACTGAGTTACAGTTTCTCATTAGGTTGAATGTATAACTAAATGTAGGTATTGTATATAAACTGAGTTACATGTGTGTATATGTGTATAGTTGTGTGTGTGGTTTGCTGAATCAGTGTGTGTATGTGTGTATAGTTGTGTGTGTGGTTTGCTGAATCAGTGTGTGTATGTGTGTATAGTTGTGTGTGTGGTTTGCTGAATCAGTGTGTGTATGTGTGTATAGTTGTGTGTGTGGTTTGCTGAATCAGTGTGTGTATGTGTGTATAGTTGTGTGTGTGTGGTTTGCTGAATCAGTGTGTGTATGTGTATATATTTGTGTGTGTGGTTTACTGAATCAGTGTGTGTATATGTGTATAGTTGTGTGTGTGTGGTTTACTGAATCAGTGTGTGTATGTGTGTATAGTTGTGTGTGTGGTTTGCTGAATCAGTGTGTGTATATGTGTATAGTTGTGTGTTGTTTACTGAATCAGTGTGTGTATGTGTGTATAGTTGTGTGTGTGGTTCACTGAATCAGTGTGTGTATATGTGTATAGTTGTGTGTGTAGTTTACTGAATCAGTGTGTGTATGTGTGTATAGTTGTGTGTAGTTTACTGAATCAGTGTGTGTATGTGTGTATAGTTGTGTGTGTGGTTTGCTGAATGAGTGTATATGTGTATTGTTGTCTGTGTGGTTTGCTGAATCTGTGTGTGTATATGTGTATAGTTGTGTGTGTGTTTCGCTGAATTAGTGTGTGTATATGTGTATAGTTGTGTATGTGTGTTATTGTGTGTTGTTGTGTACTCGTTGTCCGGTTCATTGAGTCAGTGCTGATAATTCTTAGCTAAGCAGGATATGGGATGCTGGCTGCTACCATGGTGATGTGGTGTAGGTTTCCGTGGCGACAGAGCTGCTGCTGCCCTTAATTATGTAGTCTACTAGAGAGACACTTTCTTATAGTCTCTCTCTCTCCCTCCATGTATTTCCATCTCTCTCCCTCTCTTTATCACTCTATCACTTTTCCTCTCTCTTTCTCTCCCTCTATCTCTCTCCCTCTCTTTATCGCTCTCTTTCTCTCTCTCTCCCTCTTTCTATCTCTCTCCCTTTATACTGTCTCTTTCTCTCCCTCTCTTTATCTCTCTCTCTTTCATTCCCTCTCTCTTTCTCTCACGCTCTCTATCACTCGCTTCCTCTCTTTCTTTCTCTCTCTTTCTCCCCCCTCTCTCACTGCCCCTCTCCCTCCCTCCCTCTCTCTCTCTCTCTCTCTCTCTTTCTCTCTCTCTCTGTCTGTCGTTCTGAATAGAAAGTTATTAATGCTTACAACCACCTCACTGTGGAGAGAAATTAATCACTCCATACACACACACACATACACACACACACACACACACACACACACACACTCACACACGCACACACACACACACACACACACACATTCTCACACACCTGTTTGTTGTGTCCTTCAGATAGTGGGGACTTCACCTCCCTCAAGGCATCATGGGAAATCCCCGAAGAGGGAGGGTGGGGGGGGGGGGGGGCAGAGAGAGAGAGGGAGATCAAAAAGGACAGATTAACAGATTTGAATTGTTTGTTCACACACACACACACATACATACATACACACACACACACACACACACACATACATACACACACACACACACACACACACACATACATACATACACACACACACACACACACACACACACACACACACACATATACACACTCTCTCTCTCACACACACACACACATATACACACACATACACACACACACACACAAACACACACAAACACACACACACATACACACATAAACACACATATAAACACACACACACACACAAACACACACATAAACACACACACACACACATATACACTCTCTCTCTCACACACATACACACATACACACAAACACACACACACACACATACATACACACACACACACACACAAACACACACATAAACACACACACATATATATATACACACACACACACATGTGCACACAAACACACACACATAAACATAAAAAAAACACACACAAACACACACGCATAAAAAACACACACACATAAACACACACACATAAAAACATACAAACACACACACATACTCTTTCTGTCTAAATACTCCTGAAGTACTATGTCTATAAATACTTCCCAAATACTCTTTAAAATTTCATGAAATACTCAAAACAAAAGTCATTGTACTAGAAAAAATATATTATAATTTATATTTTTTACTATGTAAACAGAGATATTCAGAATGTTTTGGTCTGGTGAAGGTGTTTACAGTGGTGGTGATGGTGTTTACAGTGGTGGTGAAGGTGTTTACAGTGGTGGTGATGGTGTTTACAGTGGTGGTGATGGTGTTTACAGTGGTGGTGGTGGTGTTTACAGTGGTGGTGATGGTGTTTACAGTGGTGATGGTGTTTACAGTGGTGATGATGGTGTTTACAGTGGTGGTGATGGTGTTTACAGAGGTGGTGATGTTTACAGTGGTGGTGAAGATGTTTACAGTGGTGATGGTGTTTACAGTGGTGGTGGTGTTTACAGTGGTGATGATGGTGTTTACAGTGGTGGTAATGATGTTTACAGTGGTGATGGTGTTTACAGTGGTGGTGAAGGTGTTTACAGTGGTGGTGATGGTGTTTACAGTGGTGGTGGTGATGGTGTTTACAGTGGTGGTGATGGTGTTTACAGAGGTGGTGATGATGTTTACAGTGGTCGTGATGATGTTTACAGTGGTGATGGTGTTTACAAAGGTGGTGGTGTTTACAGTGGTGGTGATGATGTTTACAGTGGTGGTGGTAGTGTTTACAGTGGTGATGGTGTTTACAGTGGTGGTGGTGATGATGTTTACAGTGGTGGTGGTGGTGATGGTGTTTACAGTGGTGATGATGTTTACAGTGGTGGTGGTGGTGATGTTTACAGGGGTGGTGATGGTGTTTACAGTGGTGGTGATGATGTTTACAGTGGTGGTGATGATGTTTATAGTGGTGGTGGTGATGTTTACAGGGGTGGTGGTGGTGTGTACAGTGGTGTTGATGGTGGTTACAGTGAGGGTAATAATGTTTACAGTGGTGGTGATGGTGTTTACAGTGGTGGTGATGGTGTTTACAGTGGTGGTGATGATGGTGTTTACAGTGGTGGTGATGGTGTTTACAGTGGTGACGATGATGTTTACAGTGGTGGTGAAGGTGTTTACAGTGGTGGTGATGGTGTTTACAGTGGTGGTGAAGGTGTTTACAGTGGTGGTGATGGTGTTTACAGTGGTGGTGATGATGGTGTTTACAGTGGTGGTGATGGTGTTTACAGTGGTGACGATGATGTTTACAGTGGTGGTGATGGTAACCAGGGGTCTCCATGTCTACAACACTAATCTACACGTTATATTTACTATGAAACCCACCAGTGAAGCTACATGTGTCTTCTGAGTTTATCTGGATGTTGATGGTAAAATGTGGAAGATCTGAAAATACCAGGTTTTCTTTGGGGACTATTTGAACCTCACAGCGTCCTGCATGTATCCCTCCACCATGAATGGAGTTTAAGACTGAGATCTTCTCTAAACTATCATAAACAGCGTCTCAGAATCAGACAGTGTATTTATAACATCTACTGTAAGAACTTTCTGTGAGGAGCTTTTAGAGGTGGACGTCTGGTTACCTTCACCACCACTGTGAAGAGTTCTGACTTCAATTCTGACTTAATTTCTAAAAACATTATTGATGATGAGAGTTGTGACTGTGTTATGATAACATATTGGCAACGTTGCCAGTACATTTTCCCAACCTCCTTATATCTGCATGGAACTCAATGGAATTTGGTAAAGTTGTCAACAGGTAGTCATAATACCATAAAATAAAGTTATTTAGTGGTGATGTTGTGACAACGTTGTTCAGACAACGTAAAAAGCACCATCCTTTGACAATTTTGTAGCAACATTGTAAGAAATTAGATAACGTTGTGACAGTGTGTGTTTGCTGGGCAGCCATGCTCAACGGGAAAACAGTCTTTTAGATAAATAAACTAATGCTAACGGTTTGGTAGCTCAGCTAACGTTATTTTTCGAGTCTGTTTCAGCTGATAAGGAGTCTTTTAGATAAATTAGCTAATGCTAATGCTCTGTTAGCTCAGCTAAAGTTACTGTTGTAGCATTTTCAGCTGGAAAAAAGTATTTTTGATGAACAAAGAAATGTTCACGGCTGTTAGCTCAGCTAAGCTTGCTAGTTAAGTCGTTTTCAGCTGGAAACCAGTCTTTCAGATAGATTAACTAATGCTAATTCACTGTTAGCTCAGCTAAAGTTACTGTTGTAGCATTTTCAGCTGGAAAAAAATATTTTTGATGAACAGAGAAATGCTACCGCTCTGTTAGCTCAGCTAACGTTACTGTTGTAGCATATTTCAGCTAAAAAACAGACTTTTAGATCAATAGATTAATGCTAATGCTCTGTTAGCTCAGCTAACGTTAGTAGTCGAGTCTGTTTCATCTGGAAAACAGTCTTTTAGATTAATATATTAATGCTAATGCTTGTTAGCTCAGCTAAGGTTCCTATTGTAGCATTTTTCAGCTAAAAAACAGACTTTTAGATCAATATATTAATGCTAACGCTCTATAAGCTCACCTAATGTTAGTAGTCAAGTCTGTTTCAGCTGGAAAACAGTCTTTTAGATAAATAAACGAATGCTAAGGGTTTGGTAGCTCAGCTAATGTTACTAGTCGAGTCTGTGTTAGCTGGAAAACATTCTTTTAGATGAATAAACTAATGCTAACTCTCTGTTAGCTCAGCTAACGTTACTATTGTGGCTTTTTTCAGTTAAAATGCAGTCTTTCAGATAAATTAATAGATGCTAATTCACTGTAAGCTCAGCTAAAGTTACTGTTAAGCTAAAAACAGACTTTTAGATCAATAGATTAATGCTAACGCTCTGTTAGCTCACCTAGCATTAGTAGTCGATTCTGTTTCAGCTGGAAAACAGTCTTTTAGAAAAATAAACTAATGCTAATTCACTGTTACCTCAGCTAACGTTATTGTTGTAGCATTTTTCAGCTAAAAAACAGACTTTTAGATTAATAGATTAATGCTAACGCTCTGTAAGCTCACTTATTGTTAGTAGTCAACTCTGTGTTAGCTGGAAAACATTCTTTTAGATGAAAAAACTAATGCTAACTCTCTGTTAGCTCAGCTAACGTTACTATTGTGACATTTTTTTAGCTTAAAAGCAGTCTTTCAGATAAAATAATGGATGCTAACAGTTTGTTACCTCAGCTAACGTTACTAGCCTAGCCTAGCTTGTACGTTTCAGGTGGAAAACAGTCTACAAACTGGTGTTTATCGGTTCCCACCGGTGGCGTTCTAGATTCCCACTGCCCTGTGATTGCGTCTGGTGTGCAGTGACCTCAGGAACGACCCCTCCATCTCTCTTGGTTATAATGGGATTTGGCTGGACTGTTTATTTCCAGATAAAGCCAGTTGGGATCAACACCGCTTACCCATTTCAATTAATTAGATTTCCTACCGTCACGTCCAGCTGGACACAGTCTGGGTTGTACTGGACTTTCCCTCAGGGTCAGCAGCGG
Organism: Megaleporinus macrocephalus; assembly: GCA_021613375.1. NCBI lineage: Eukaryota > Metazoa > Chordata > Actinopteri > Characiformes > Anostomidae > Megaleporinus > Megaleporinus macrocephalus. Next base: position 3,003,287 of record CM038726.1, read on the forward strand.
CTAATGGCTAATCAGTAGCCCTGATTTAAAATATAATCACACTGCTGGTCCTGTTTAAACAGTCACGCGTCGAGAGTTATCGGCGTTTTACTGCGCCCTGTTAATGCGGCTACACAGCTATGTGATTAAGGACGTGGTCAGTTACACTATCAGTCTCGTTTCCATTGATCTCCGTTCCATATCGACAGGCTTGGCTCTGATTGTTTGCGGTCAGAAGGCGACAGAACGTGGCAGAAATGAATGGCGTGGGGGTGGGAGGGTGGGTGGGGGGGTGTTATTTCTGCAAAGCAGGACTGACTGTATGTTCAAAAATATATATATATATTGGTTTAATGAGCAACAAGTCTAAAATAATCAGTAAAGAATGACAGTATGTTTTTATCAATGTCAGCATTATTTAAATAATAATGAATAACAAGCCGCCTGAATTTATTTCCTCTATTAATGCATTAAAATGAGTTGAAATGAAGCATCAACTCATAATTAGAAGTCAGAAACGCTCCAGACAAACGTTTAAGATACACTACCAAACGTTTTAATACACTACCAGTCAAACGTTCAGAACACTACCAGTCAAACGTTTTAGATACACTACCAGTCAAACGTTTTAGATACACTACTAGACAAACGTTTTAGATACACTACCAGTCAAACGTTTTAGATACACTACCAGTCAAACGTTTTAGATACACTACCAGACAAAGGTTTTAGATACACTACCAGTTAAACGTTTTAGATACACTACCAGCCAAACGTTTTAGATACACTACCAGTCAAACGTTTTAGATACACTACCAGACAAACGTTTTAGATACACTACCAGTCAAACGTTTTAGTACACTACCAGTCAAACGTTTTAGATACACTACCAGCCAAACGTTTTAGTACACTACCAGACAAACGTTTTAGTACACTACCAGTCAAACGTTTTAGATACACTACCAGACAAACGTTTTAGATACACTACCAGACAAACGTTTTAGTACACTACCAGCCAAACGTTTTAGTACACTACCAGTAAACGTTTTAGATACACTACCAGTCAAACGTTTTAGATACACTACCAGTCAAACGTTTTAGATACACTACCAGACAAACGTTTTAGTACACTACCAGTCAAATGTTTTAGATACACTACCAGACAAACGTTTTAGATACACTACCAGACAAACGTTTTAGATACACTACCAGACAAACGTTTTAGTACACTACCAGCCAAACGTTTTAGTACACTACCAGTCAAACGTTTTAGTACACTACCAGTCAAACGTTTTAGTACACTACCAGTCAAACGTTTTAGATACACTACCAGTCAAACGTTTTAGATACACTACCAGTCAAACGTTTTAGATACACTACCAGACAAACGTTTTAGTACACTACCAGTCAAATGTTTTAGATACACTACCAGACAAACGTTTTAGATACACTACCAGACAAACGTTTTAGATACACTACCAGACAAACGTTTTAGTACACTACCAGTCAAACGTTTTAGATACACTACCAGTCAAACGTTTTAGATACACTACCAGTCAAACGTTCAGAACACTACCAGTCAAACGTTTTAGATACACTACCAGTCAAACGTTTTAGATACACTACCAGACAAACGTTTTAGTACACTACCAGACAAACGTTTTAGATACACTACCAGCCAAACGTTTTAGATACACTACCAGACAAACGTTTTAGATACACTACCAGACAAACGTTTTAGATACACTACCAGCCAAATGTTTTAGTACACTACCAGTCAAACGTTTTAGATACACTACCAGTCAAACGTTTTAGATACACTACCAGTCAAACGTTCAGAACACTACCAGTCAAACGTTTTAGATACACTACCAGTCAAACGTTTTAGATACACTACCAGACAAACGTTTTAGTACACTACCAGACAAACGTTTTAGATACACTACCAGCCAAACGTTTTAGATACACTACCAGTCAAACGTTTTAGTACTTTATCAGACAAACGTTTTAGATACACTACCAGCCAAACGTTTTAGTACTTTATCAGTCAAACGTTTTAGTACACTACCAGTCAAATGTTTTAGTACACTACCAGCCAAACATTTTAGTACACTACCAGACAAACGTTTTAGTACACTACCAGTCAAATGTTTTAGTACACTACCAGCCAAACATTTTAGTACACTACCAGTCAAACGTTTTAGATACACTACCAGACAAACGTTTTAGATACACTACCAGACAAACGTTTTAGTACACTACCAGCCAAACGTTTTAGTACACTACCAGTAAACGTTTTAGATACACTACCAGTCAAACGTTTTAGATACACTACCAGTCAAACGTTTTAGATACACTACCAGACAAACGTTTTAGTACACTACCAGTCAAATGTTTTAGATACACTACCAGACAAACGTTTTAGATACACTACCAGACAAACGTTTTAGTACACTACCAGACAAACGTTTTAGATACACTACCAGACAAACGTTTTAGATACACTACCAGCCAAACGTTTTAGTACACTACCAGTCAAACGTTTTAGTACACTACCAGTCAAACGTTTTAGTACACTACCAGTCAAACGTTTTAGATACACTACCAGTCAAACGTTTTAGATACACTACCAGACAAACGTTTTAGTACACTACCAGTCAAATGTTTTAGATACACTACCAGACAAACGTTTTAGATACACTACCAGACAAACGTTTTAGATACACTACCAGACAAACGTTTTAGTACACTACCAGTCAAACGTTTTAGATACACTACCAGCCAAATGTTTTAGATACACTACCAGACAAACGTTTTAGTACACTACCAGACAAACGTTTTAGTACACTACCAGCCAAATGTTTTAGTACACTACCAGACAAATGTTTTAGTACACTACCAGACAAACGTTTTAGTACACTACCAGACAAACGTTTTAGATACACTACCAGACAAACGTTTTAGTACACTACCAGTCAAACGTTTTAGATACACTACCAGCCAAATGTTTTAGATACACTACCAGACAAACGTTTTAGTACACTACCAGACAAACGTTTTAGTACACTACCAGACAAACGTTTTAGTACACTACCAGCCAAATGTTTTAGTACACTACCAGTCAAACGTTTTAGATACACTACCAGTCAAACGTTTTAGATACACTACCAGTCAAACGTTCAGAACACTACCAGTCAAACGTTTTAGATACACTACCAGTCAAACGTTTTAGATACACTACCAGACAAACGTTTTAGTACACTACCAGACAAACGTTTTAGATACACTACCAGCCAAACGTTTTAGATACACTACCAGTCAAACGTTTTAGTACTTTATCAGACAAACGTTTTAGATACACTACCAGCCAAACGTTTTAGTACTTTATCAGTCAAACGTTTTAGTACACTACCAGTCAAATGATATATATATATATATAGCTGTGTATGTGTGTGTGATTTGGTTCCATTGATCGTACATTAAAAGTAAAGTATGTTTTGCTGTGTCATTATAGAGGTACAGTTCTGACAACAGCAACAAATATTTAAATAGTGAAACAGTATCATCAGTCCCATATATTGCTGATCAGTCACAGTGTGTGTGTGTGTGTGTGTGTGTTTGTGTGTGTGTGTTATCAAAGCTACCGGAGTTCAGAGTTAGCCATGCAGCTAATTAACAGATTAGCTTGAGGAACGTGGACTGGAAGTAAACAAACACAATTTATATGAGAGTACTAAGCAGTTTGTACAGCGGGTGAGGAGTGTGTGAGTGTGAATGTGTGTGTTGGGTGTGTGTTGGGTGTGTCTCTTGGGCATGTGTGTGCACGCGTGTGTTTGTTAGGTGTGTGTGTGTGTCAGGTGTGTTAGGTGTCTGTGTATGCACATGTTAGGTGTGTGTGTGTGTGTGTTTGTTAGCTTTGTGTGTTAGGTGTGTGTATGTGTTAGATGTGTGTTTGTGTGTGTGTGTTAGGTGTGAGCATGTGTGTTTGTTAGGTGTGTGTGTGTTGGTGTTATGAGTGTGTTTGCTGGGGTTGTGAGTGTATGTGTGTGTGTGTGAGCATGTTAGGTGTGTGTTGAGTGTGTGTGTTAGGTGTGTGTGTGTGTTAGGTGTGTGTGTGCACGTGTTAGGTGTGTGTGTTTCTTAGCTGTGTGTGTGTTAAGTGTGTGTGTATGTGTTTGCTGGGGTTGTGTGTGTGTGTCTTAGCTGTGTGTGTGTTATTTGTGTGTGTGTTGAGTGTGTGTGTGTGTGTGTTTGGTGTGTGTGTGTTGAGTGTGTGTCTGAGTTTGTGTGTTAGGTGTGTGTTTTGAGTATGTGTGTGTGTGTGTTTGTTAGGTGTGAGTGTGTGTGTTAGGTGTGTGTGCGTTGAGGCTGTGTGATAGGTGTGTGTGTATGTTTCTGTTGTGGCTGTGTGTTAGGTGTGTGTGTGTTGAGTGCGTGTCTGAGTATGTGGGTTAGGTGTGTGTGTGTGTGTGTTGAGTGTGTGTGTGTGTTAAGTGTGAGTGTGTGTGTTAGGTGTTTGTGTGTGTTAGGTGTGTGTTAACTGTGAGTGTGTTTGTTAGGTGTGTGTGTTAAGTGTGTTTGTGTGTTAGGTGTGTGTGTGTGTTTGTTAAGTGTGTGTGTGCGTGATTCTACCTCTTTCTGATATGATTTGTTTATTAAAACACATAATAAACAACTAAACAAGTGAAGCTTTGATTCAATGCGATTCACTGCTGATCCATTATGATTCAGTTTTGATTATAATTATATGTACCTATTATTTCAGAATCTATATGATTTGATTCTGTGTCGATATGATTCAGTTGAGTGTTCATCTGATACAATTCATCATCAAAATTTATTTAATGAGATACTATTAAATTCAACGCCTTGTGCCGTCAGGATCCAATTTAGCTCCGATCTGATTACAGGACTGATGCAATTAGATTCAGCTTAGTGCCAGTAAGATTCAGTTCAACACTCATCTGATTCGAGTCAGCACTGATATGATTATTATTATTAGCGTTGGTTTGGTTTGATTCCTCACATATCCAACTAGATTCAACTCTGATATGATTATAGTCAGTATCAGTATGATTGGGTTCAGGACTGATACTATTAGACTCAGCTCTGATATGATTCATCTTAGAGTCTTCATAATTAAAATCTGTGCCAATATGATTCGTTTGAGCACTGATATGACTCGGTTCAGTGCCAATGCATGAATATGATTCAGCATTATTTGATTCGGCACAGATACAAAGAGATTTGGAACCAACATGATGCAGTCAGCTCCGACATGCTTCGATACAGTGCTGATACAATTTGAATCGGCGGCAAAATTATTTAATTTAGAGATGATTTGATTTGATTTTCAGTAAAATGATTCAATTCAGCGGAGATACAAACCTATCCTGCAGTGATGTGACGTGATTCAGCTTCAAAACAGATTAGTATGATTTGGTTCAGTGCAGATACAATCAAATTAAGCTCTGATATGCTTTAGTTTGATGCAGTGATGATATGATTAGTTTCAGCACTGTATCAACTCTGACGTTACTCAGTTTAATAATATTGTAATTGAATTCCGGGCCATTATGATTCAATTCAGATACAATTAGAGTCAACTGCAATTTGATTTAGCTCACGCCAGTATGATTCATTTCAGTGTTGATACGGTTCAGCTCTAATGTGATTCAGTACATGTTTCATTTCAGCTTTGATATGATTCTGCTCAGCTAAGATACCATTCAGTTCAGTGCTGAAATGATTCGGTTCAGCAGTGATATGATTTGATTCATTACGAGTGATATTTGATTCAGCACAGATACAATTAGATTCTGCGTAGATATGTTGTAATACAGTGTGAATAAGATTTGATTCGGCACTGACACGATTATCCCGGATCAATATGGTAGCAATATGATTCGATACAGTACTGATAAAATCAGTTTCATATAATTTGATTCAGAGGCAATAGCAGTGATACAACTTGATTCAGTTTCATTACAGTTCAGTATAGCAGTGATATGATTCATTTCAAGATTCAAGATTCAAGAGTTTTATTGTCATGTTTTATTGTCATTCAGCACTGATATTAGATCAGATTCATCACAAGTGATATTTGATTCAGCACAGATGCGATCAGATTCTGCACGGATATGTTTTAATCAACTCATTGAGTGCTATTTGATTCAGCACTGACATGTTCCATTACAGCTTTGATGTATATGATTCAGTTCAACACTGACGCTATTCCATTCACCTCTGACTATGAATCGATTCGGCACTGATTTGATTAGATTCATCTCGTTTCTGGTTCATAGCAGTATGATTCACTTTAGTACTTATATAATCGATTTCATTTGATTTGATTCAGTGGCAATGATTCAACTTGATTCAGTTCCGTTACTGTTAATCATAGCAGTAATATGAATCAGTCCAGCACTGATTCAATTCGATTCCAACACTGATTCGTTATAAACCACACTAGTGTGCTTCAGTTTGTTGTTACTTACGATTCCTTGTGAGTGAACGAACGCAGGTCGTGTTATATTTAATGAGAAATAGACAGTCTTGTGCAAAAGTTTGGGTACAAACAAAAATCCTGTGTTGATTTTCCTTGGAACTCAAACTGGATCTTGGCCGTATCCACCGCCGGACTGCTTTCTTCCAGTCTAATGTAAACATAAAGCAGTTCTGGCTGGTTTTATGGATGCCCATGCTGTGTGTGTGTGGGCCTGCGATAAATAACGTTGGTCATATCTGAAAAGCACACGGAACATATTACCATAAAACAGAGCCATGAATCCACCTTCATACCCAGCTGTGTTGTAGTCTGTATTGTAGTGGTTATAGTCCAGTAGAGAGATATAACCAGAGTAGAGTATATATATATATATATATATATATATATAGTAGCCTTCCTTCCTTGACACAACAATGGACTGACGGGTCTCTAAAGAAAGTTGTTTCTTTCTGGTCATTGTGAGTCGGTCAGCAAGCCATCAACTGCTGATCTTCAGATACTAAACTAACCTAGAATGTTGTTCTCCCTTTTATACTCACTTATTAGTAGAATGTTTTTCAGCTGTGCATCACAATTAAGCAAAAGTGTCCTAACAACCAACTAGTCCAATAACATCCTTAACTTGGATTGGCGGCCGTACCAGGAGATTTAGACAGAGGACTGAGAATTGCTGATAATAGGACTATATGCAAAATAAGCCTCTATACAAAAATAGACTTTAATACAAACATTTTTATTCTTTAAACATCATCTGATACACTTACAATAATTGTCGAATGGACAATATTGTATGTGAATTGCATGAAAATTGCATGAAATTAAATTCTAAAGTGATCCTAAACTTTTGAGCGGTAGTGTGTATATATATATATATATATATATATATATATATATATATATATATATATATATATATATATATATATATATGTCTAATGAAAAACACATATTTCTATTTTTGTCAATTTTAAGTTTTCCACATCATTAGAACACGCCAATGGTTGTTTACATTGTGTGAATATTTTATTTTATTTTATTTTAAATAATAGAATAATTTAATAGATCTTTATTATTTATTTACTTATTTACAGCATGTTACATTCTCATTCTTAAGTTGTGTAACATTTTGGAAAGGGCTGAGGGGGAGATGAATGGGTGGTGGATACATACAAAATGCAAAAAGAAGAAGAAAAAATGATAATAATATTAATAAAAAAACAAAAAGGAATACAAATGTATTTGAAGATGTAAATTGAGAGTGCAAATTGATGTACAAGGCAGGAAACAAAAAACAGAAAAGAAACTATATTTTTAGCGAATGGACCAATAGAAATGCTCCAAAATAACTTGGTAATAATTCTGGTTCCATTGACTTACATTGAAAGTAAAGTTACAATTTTGGAGATATTTGTTTTTCATTATATATATTCAACTTTACAGGAGACACCAAAAACATACTTTACTTTCAATGTAAGTCAATGGAACCAAAATTATTACCAAGCTATTTTGGAGCATTTCTATTGGTCCATTCCTCATAATATTTTTACACAACATTAATGGCTGTCGTATATAGAGAAATAAAAACAGACAAATTAAATATATATATATATATATATATATATATATATATATATATATATATATATATATATATATATATATATATATATATATATAGTGTATAGTGTGTATATAGTTTAATGCTTAATCAGATTAATTATTAATGATTAATTATTCCATAGCAATTATGTTCAAGTTACTTGTGTAAAAGGCGTCTATGGTTACAATGTTATTACTGGATTGTTTACTATACACGTTGCTTTAGCAGTAACTTCAACTATTCATGAAGTGTCCCATTACATAATAGCAAGAAAACCAGTTACTAATGTGTTATTACATGATATAATCAGCTGTTATAACTACTCCAGATACTTATGTAATTACATGACGCCAAAAAAAAACTAATATAAGCCTTACCTACAGTAGCTTCTAGGGTTGGCCTGAATAGTGTTTTTTGAGCTACAAACAAATTAAAAAGATAAAAAAACGGATTAAAGTATGAAAAAAAATGCTGGGCAAACGAAGAAAAATACCAACTGTACGAAATTTAACAATGAAACAGGATTAGCACCTATCATAGCAGTGGATAAAAAAATATTAAACACAATAATTCAAACTCATTGAACACATCAAATAAAAATTATTATTTTAAATACAGTAATTGAATTATTTAACTTGTCTAATAAGAGTATTGCTGCTAAAATAGCTAGCAGCGCAGCACACAAAAAACATTATACTTGGAATAAAAATCAAAAATGTAAATACCTTGAATAACAAAGTGTAATAACTGTAACAAAATAGCACACGTCCCACCATTACCATAGAAACACAGAAAAGAACATTTAAAAACAAAACACTGAGTGTAGTAAATCGAACAAAATAGTAGGTTGCACCGTTTAAACAGCAGCACAGCCTAAAAAAGAACTTTAAATTAATATTTTAAAAACAAAAACACTACATATATTATATTTTTACAAAATAGCACACACAAAAAGAACACTTCAAATAAAACCGAATACCTACTCAACGAGCGAATATCTGAATACCAAAACTAAAAACCAAATACCTACTCAACGAGTGAATATCCGAATACCAAAACTAAAAACCAAATACCTACTCAACGAGTGAATATCCGAATACCAAAACTAAAAACCAAATACCTACTCAACGAGCGAATATCTGAATACCAAAACTAAAAACCAAATACCTACTCAACGAGCGAATATCCGAATACCAAAACTAAAAACCAAATACCTACTCAACGAGCGAATATCCGAATACCAAAACTAAAAACCGAATACCTACTCAACGAGAAAATATCTGAATACCAAAACTAAAAACCAAATACCTACTCAACGAGTGAATATCCGAATACCAACATTAAAAACCAAATACCTACTCAACGAGAGAATATCTGAATACAGAATTTAAAAACCGAATACCTACTCAACGAGCGAATATCCGAATACCAATATTAAAAACCGAATACCTACTCAACGAGCGAATATCCGAATACCAAAATTAAAAACCAAATACCTACTCAACGAGAGAATATCCGAATACAGAATTTAAAAAACGAATACCTACTCAACGAGAGAATATCTGAATACCAAAATTAAAAACCGAATACCTACTCAATGAGAGAATATCTGAATACCAAAATTAAAAACCGAATACCTACTCACTAAGCGAATATCCGAATACCAATATTAAAAACCAAATACCTACTCAACGAGAGAATATCTGAATACCAATATTAAAAACCAAATACCTACTCAACGAGAGAATATCTGAATACCAAAATTAAAAACCGAATACCTACTCAACGAGAGAATATCTGAATACCAAAATTAAAAACCGAATACCTACTCAACGAGAGAATATCTGAATACCAAAATTAAAAACCGAATACCTACTCACTAAGCAAATATCCGAATATTCAGGTCCAGCACTAGTGGCTACATCAGTAGCAGTTACACATAAGTACATCAGTAGATAAGCTGGGTTTAAATGTCTGGGTGTAGCTTGTGGTGTGTAAGGCCTGGTGGTGTAAGGGTTACGACTACTGATCGGCTGTTTGTTTACACGCGCGTGCTTGTAAAACACGTTTATTCTGTTTTGATGTGCGGGCGCGTCTCGGCGACACCTGACTCGGTGACTTTGCGCGGCTGATTGACTGCAGGAGCTGCGATGTGTGAACGCAGCCAGCTGCTGAAGGTGTAAACGCCTCAGTGGAAAACAACTCGTTCGTCCTTCTGGTGTCACCGCCGAACACAGCTCTCCGCCGCCTGCGCTCAAAATACAGAACAATGGCGGGAAGGCTTAGGATATACAGTGGGGTCCGGATGTTCTGGTGCTGGGACGTCATGTAAAGACTCTTCAGTTATATAGAAAAGACAGAACAAGCTGTAGACTGTATTTATAGACTACTTGTAGTAGTGGTGATGGGACGTTGTGGTCCTGGTTAAGAAAGACCCCCCTCATTTTGATTCAGTGTCAATATGATTCAGTCGAGTGCTCGTCTGATAGATTTCAGCACTGAGACTTAATAGATTCAGCTTTAAAAATGAATCAATTCAGTGGTAGTGTGATTTGATTCAACATGATACTATAGAATTAAGCTCTGGTGATTCAGAAATCATTTGATTCAGCTCCGATATGATTATAGGACTGATACAATTAGATTAAATTCAGCGCTCATATGATTCGAGTCAGCTCCGATATGATTATTATTAGTGTCTACTTGGTTTGGTTCAGGATTGATTCAATTAGATTCATCTTAGTGCCAAAAAGATTCATTTCAGGGCTCATATGATTTGAGTCAGCTCCGATATGATTATTATTAGTGTCTACTTGGTTTGATTCATGACTGATACAATTAGATTCTTCTTAGTGCCAAAAAGATTCATTTCAGTGCTCATATAATTCGAGTCAGCTCCGATATGATTATTATTAGTGTGTACTTGGTTTGATTCATGACTGATACAATTAGATTCATCTTAATGCCAAAAAGATTCATTTCAGTGCTCATATAATTCGAGTCAGCTCCGATATGATTATTATTAGTGTGTACTTGGTTTGATTCATGACTGATACAATTAGATTCATCTTAATGCCAAAAAGATTCATTTCCGCACTCATATGATTCAAGTCAGCTCCAACATTATTATTATTAGTGCCTGCTTGGTTTGGTTTAGGATTGATTCAACTAGATTCATCTTAGTGCCAAAAAGATTCATTTCAGCGCTCATATGATTCAAGTCAGCGCTTTTATGATTATTGTTAGTGCTGGTTTGGTCCTATTCCATTCACTTCTGAGTATGAATTCATTCGGCACTGATTTGATTAGATTCATCTCTGATATGATTCGATTCAGTACTGATACAATCAGGTTCGTATGATTTGATTTAGTGGCAATGTGATTCAGTTTTGCAATGATTCGACTTGATTCAGCTCCATTACAGTTCAGTATAGCAGTGATATGATTCAGTCCAGCACTGATTCAATTAGATTTCGACATTGATTTGTGTGGTTCATGATAAAGTTATGGTTCTTGATAAAGTTATGGTTCTTGATAAGGTTATTTATAAGGCTGAAGAGTGAACAGACTTACCTCTAAGGACTCGATGCCCCAGCCAGTAATGGGAATGTGAAGCTCTGGACGCTGTACTATATAGACCATATGCTATTTATAGTACTGGTGATGGGAACCTATATATCAGTGTTTATACTTATATGTTAATGATGGTGAAATCTGGAATATATGAAAACTATAATAAGTTTTCTTTGGGAACTATTTTGTCTTACCGCACCTGCATGCATCCCTCCACCGAGAATAGTTTTAAACCAAAAGTATATCCCATATCGAGCAACTTATGCAAGACATATTTGGTGTACCAATTAGCAGCATGCTAGCTGCCTGCCTAAACCACTAACAACTATAAAAACAGTAGCAACTACCTGGAAGACTTAAAATTACTCATACTATTTAGTTAGCTATGGAGCTTCTAGTATCTAACCTCACCTATACTAGCTACTCGCTTTCAGCTGGACATCAAATACAAAGTAAATAAAAGTTGATACTCACTGTGAAACTTGTGAAATGGTTTTAGTTCAAAGGTAATATCCCAAATCTAGCAACATATAAACAATATACTTGGTGTGTAGAATTTTCTTCTTTGGGGCTGTGAGGCTAACATTGCTAATGAGTAATGGAAGCTTACATCTAGCAGTTAGCAGTGTGCTAGCTGCCTGCTTAAAGCACTTGTAAAGTAGTTAAACTAGTACACTAACAACAATAAAAACAGTAGCAACTACCTGGAAGACTTAAAATTACTCATACTATTTAGTTAGCTATGGAACTTCTACTATCTAACCTTACCTATACTAGCTACTCGCATTCAGCTGGACATTAAATATAAAGTAAATGAAAGTTGATAAATTTTCTTTTTTGGGGCTGTGAGGCTAACATTGGTAATGAGGAAGCTTATGTCTACCAATTGGCACAGTCCTACACTACTTGTGGAGTAGTTACATAGTACATTAGTATCGCTAAAAACAGAAGCAACCACTTGGAAGACTGAAATTTTGGATGGAGAGGGGTAGACCCGGAAAACCAAACCAGGTAGACACTTCAAAAGTTATAGAAGTAAGAAAGAAGGAAAAGAAGAGTGAGCACTGTGAGAGAAGTGGCAACAAAGCCAATGAGTCTCTCAATGTTCTTTCAGAAGTCCAACCCAATAAATCCGTCAGGACTTTTATTTTGCTTTTAACTGTTTTATTTTCGAACGTAATACGGGGGAGCAGAGATAACGTCCAGGGTGCGTGTCAGAAAGAGATGAAAGATATTTGTCAGAATTTGTCACGAATGCATTATAGACGATAATATCATATCCTCAGTGGTGATTAGATTATTGGATGCAGGGTAATATTACTTAGGCTGATAGGAAAAGGCAGGAAATTGAATTTTGTAAATTGTGCCCAGCGATGCACATTGATTTTCATAAGCTTCCATTCAAATTCATAAGCCCTGTGTGGTGGTGCGGTGCTTCGCTCCATCATGTGCATATATCTGCCAGAACCGGCACCTCCTTGCCTGGACCTAGCTTCTTGGTTCCTGTAATAATAACAAAAAACATTCATGGACGGATCTGTGGTTAAAAACTCGTCACCGTTCATCCGAAACAACTTCCTGTCCTGTGTTTGATCTGGACATCAAACACAAAGTAGATTAAAGTGTGTTACACTCACACAGCATTGCTGCTACTTGTAGGGGTGGTGGTGATGGGAACCAGGGGTCACCATGTCTACAATGTAATACAGTCATTTTATTTATCTGGAAAATCTGAAAAATAACCTCTTTGGTCCTGGGAACTATTTTGTCTTACATTACATTGCATGTATCCTTCCACCAGGAATGGTTTTAGACCATATCGACAGACCAAGTGTATCCCAAATCTAGCAACTTATCTAAGACATATTTGGTGCAAGGAATTTTCTTTGGAGGCTAATGTTGCTAACAAGCAGTGGAAGCCCATGCCTACCAATTATCCTGGAGCTGTCTGAACCTCTGGTGAAGTAGTTCCTCTATACTGTTTCCTGTCTCATGACCAACAGACCAATAGGAATGCTCCAGAATAGCCTGGGAAAAAGTCTGGTTCTATTGACTTGCGTTGAACGTTACGAAGGTTTTTGGCCTCTACTGAGAGCTTCTGTTTGAAGTTCACTGATTTGTGTCCCTGTTGACGACGGATGACGTGACCCTGTCTAGACGTTTATAAAAGCTTATTCAGACGAGCCCGGTTAGACTCAGTGAGGTTCAGATGACGTCGAGATCGACAAAAGCAGCCTTCGAAGCGGCTGACCCCTCGTTGGAACGAGCCTTTATGTTCCTAGGGCAACAAAGCCTGTCCTGTCTGGTCCGAGCCCACAGATGGGTTGCAGTGTCACAGAAAGTCATAGAAATGTTTAACGATGGCTGCAGGAGGAATGTGGCGGCGCATGGCAGCAGCTTAGCGACAAAACTGAGCTCGTTCTGGTCAGCACCAAATCAAACCTTAACAAAACTCTCCCTAGACATAGACCCTAGACCCAACTCTCTCGTTCAGGTAGGTACAGTTCTGAGTACTGAACTCTCACTATTACACTATATAACAGAGTTTGAGGTTCGGGGTATGTACAGTTTTACAGTTCTGCGTACTGAACCCTCACAATTACACTATATAACAGTGTTATTACAGGTTTACAGTTCTGAGTACTGAACTCTCACTAGTACACTATATAACAGTGTTATTAAAGGTTTACAGTTCTGAGTACTGAACTCTCACTAGTACACTATATAACAGTGTTATTACAGGTTTACAGTTCTGAGTACTGGACTCTCACAATTACACTATATAACAGTGTTTGAGGTTCAGGGTATATACGGTTCTGAGTACTGGACTCTCACTATTACACTATTTAACAGAGTTTGAGGTTCAGGGTATATACGGTTCTGAGTACTGGACTCTCACTATTACACTATATAACAGAGTTTGAGGTTCAGGGTATATACAGTTCTGAGTACTGGACTCTCACTATTACACTATTTAACAGTGTTTGAGGTTCAGGGTATATACAGTTCTGAGTACTGGACTCTCACTATTGCACTATTTAACAGTGTTTGAGGTTCAGGGTATATACGGTTCTGAGTACTGGACTCTCACTATTGCACTATTTAACAGTGTTTGAGGTTCAGGGTATATACGGTTCTGAGTACTGAACTCTCACTATTGCACTATTTAACAGTGTTTGAGGTTCAGGGTATATACAGTTCTGAGTACTGGACTCTCACTATTGCACTATTTAACAGTGTTTGAGGTTCAGGGTATATACGGTTCTGAGGACTGGACTCTCACTATTGCACTATTTAACAGTGTTTGAGGTTCAGGGTATATACGGTTCTGAGGACTGGACTCTCACTATTACACTATTTAACAGTGTTTGAGGTTCAGGGTATATACAGTTCTGAGTACTGGACTCTCACTATTGCACTATTTAACAGTGTTTGAGGTTCAGGGTATATACAGTTCTGAGTACTGGACTCTCACTATTGCACTATTTAACAGTGTTTGAGGTTCAGGGTATATACGGTTCTGAGTACTGGACTCTCACTATTGCACTATTTAACAGTGTTTGAGGTTCAGGGTATATACGGTTCTGAGTACTGGACTCTCACTATTACACTATTTAACAGAGTTTGAGGTTCAGGGTATATACAGTTCTGAGTACTGGACTCTCACTATTACACTATTTAACAGTGTTTGAGGTTCAGGGTATGTACGGTTCTGAGTACTGGACTCTCACTATTACACTATATAACAGTGTTTGAGGTTCAGGGTATGTACAGTTCTGAGTACTGGACTCTCAGTATTACACTATATCTGCTGCACCTTTAAAACCTTTATACTCCAGGTTTGACTCGCCGGGCCTGTGACGCCCTGTAAAGCTGGGCGTGATGGAACTGATGCTTCCTGTAGGAAATAGAATATATGATTTTAGATAAAAGATTTTATTTTAGTATAATATTATATATTGGTACAGCTGGTCCTCTGTGTTTTCAGACAATTGCCAGTAAATGGTGTGTGAACAGCTGGTGGTACAGAAAGCTGAACGCTCTGCAGAGTATATATGTGTGTGTGTGTGTGTGTGTGTGTGTGTGTGTGTGTGTTTGTGTGTGTGTGTCACACTCCTGCGTCTCTGCAACAGTCAAAGGTGTACGCAGTGGATTATGTGGGCCAGTCACTGTTGCCATGGAGACCAGCCAGGGTTAATGGTCCTTCACCATCAGTGTGTGTGTGTGTGTGGCTCGTATTTACTCTTGTGTGTGTGTGTGTGATGCAGGCCGTGTCTTGCTGTGGTGTGTTTGCTGCTCTGTATATCGACAGTGTTCATGCGTTCTGCACACGGCGAGGCATAAAAGTCAGAAACTGTTTTCCATTTATTACATTTTCAGCCGTTAAAGTGCAAGTTCTTCATTTCTCACTGTCAGGAAACGCAGCAGGAACACACAGAGACGCCTCGGCAGCGAAATCTCACCGTACGGCTTGTCTTACAGCTTTTTAAAAAGATTTGGACCTTAATTACAGCTTTATTACAGCTCAGTACCTTTCTTACAGCTTAAATACAGTTCAATACATTTATTACAGCTTAATTACAGTTTTGTTACTGGTTTATAACAGCTTTATTACAGCTCCCTACCTTTATTACAGCTTTATTATAGCTTTATTACAGGGCTGTACCTTTATTACAGTTTTATTACAGTTCAGTAACTTTATTACAGCTTTATTGCAGCTTTTATAAAGCTCAGTACCTTTATTACAGCTTTGTTACAGCTTTATTACAGCTCATTAACTTTATTCCAGCTTTATTGCAGCTTTATTACATCTCAATACCTTTATTACAGCTTTTATGAAGCTTTTTTACAGCTCAGTAACTTGATTACAGCTTTTTTATGGCTCAGTACCTTTAATACATCTTTATTACAGCTTGATTATAGCTTTATTGCAGCTTTATTACAGGTCAATACCTTTGTTACAGCTTCGTTACAGCGTTATTACAACTCAGTAACCTTATTCCAGCTTTACTACAGCTCAGTAGCTTTATTGCCGCTTTATTACAACTCTGTACCTTAATTACAGCTTTATTATAGCTTTATTATTGCTTTATTAAAGCTTAGTACCTTTATTACAGATGTATTACAGCACAGTAACTTTATTACAGCTTTATTACAGCTCAGTACCATTATTTCAGCTTTATTATAGATTTATCACAGCTTTACAAAATATCTACAATTAGAGTTATAACCTAAAGTGAAAGTGTACACAGTTTGTGTACAATACCTACATTTAGAGTTATACATTCAACCTAATGAAAAACTGTAACTCAGTTTATATACAATACTGACATTTAGAGTTATACACTCAACCTAATGAGAAAGTAACTCAGTTTTTATCACAAAACCTACATTTAGTTATACTTTCAATCTAATGAGAAACTGTAACTCAGTTTATATACAATACCTACATTTAGAGTTACACACTCAACTTAATGAAAAACTGTAACTAAGTTTCTACACAATACCTACATTTACAGTTATACATTCAACCTAATGAGAAACTGTAACTCAGTTTATATACAATAACTACATTTAGAGTTATACATTCAACCTAATGAAAAACTGTAACTTAGTTTATATACAATACCTACATTTAGAGTTATACTTACCACCTAATGAGAAACTGTAACTCAGTTTATATACAGTACCTACATTTGGAGTTATACATTCAACCTAATGAGAAACTCTACTCAGTTTATATCACAATACCTATGTTTAGAGTTATACATTCAACCTAATGAGAGATTACAACTCTGTTTATGTACAATATATACATTAGAATTATACATTCAATCTAATGAAAAACTGTAACTTAGTTTATATACAATACCTACATTTAGAGTTATACTTACCACCTAATGAGAAACTGTAACTCAGTTTAGATACAATACCTACATTTAGAGTTATACTTACCACCTAATGAGAAAGTGTAACTCAGTTTATATACAATACCTACATTTGGAGTTATACATTCAACCTAATGAGAAACGGTAACTCAGTTTATATACAATACCTACATTTAGAGTTATACATTCAACCTAATGAGAAACTGTAACTCAGTTTATATACAATACCTACATTTAGAGATATACTTTCAACCTAATGAGAAACTGTAACTCAGTTTATATACAATAGCTACATTTAGAGTTACACACTCAACCTAATGAGAAACTGTAACTCAGTTTATATACAATACCTACATTCAGAGTTATGCACTCAACCTAATGAGAGATTACAACTTAGTTTATATACAATACCTACATTTAGAGTTATACATTTCACCTAATGAGAAACTGTAACTCAGTTCATATACAATACCTCCATTTAGAAAGTTATATTTTTAGGTATGTACAATTTGTTATTACACGTTTATTACTCATCTATGAATTTCTACCACGCATCCCACTCTAGTAGCTCTTTGGCCTCATCTTCGCTCTCCTGATTGCTCGCTAATCCAATGAAGTAGAATTTTTGTTTGCCTTTCTTTGATTCTCTGTCTGCGCGATCGTTTCCTGTCGGCTTCTGTAATTGTGTAAGACGAACGTTCTTCCTCTGGCTCGGGCTAATGATCCGTCCTTTCCCGCGCTGCTGAAGGAGGGGGGGGGGCGTGGGGCTGCAGATCATTTTATGATGGACGTTTGATTGCATTAGCGTCAGACGTCTGTTCGGCGTGGCCCACTGGTAGCGGCTAAAGCTTAATACATTACTATAGACCGCGAGAGGCGCAAATCTAATCGGGAAAACAATTTGAATCAATCTAATTTCATTCCGGCCCCATGGAGGAAATGTAGAAAGTGTTTCAATCACGCACTCGCTTTTCTCCGGCGTTGGCGCGACTCTGCTTCAGACTTCTTAATGAGCGGCTCGCTACTGCTTTTAAAAGCTCTCTGACCTCGGCAAGGCGGGCGTCGCGCGGAGTAAACCTCCTGTTTTCACCACTTACCACATTAGAAAGTGTGAAATAGTTTTTAAAGGCAGTTAACATCAGCAAATTGGATCACTTATAGACGCTCTGCAGTCTGTCGCATGCTAACAGCTAAGCTTTGCTGGGCTAGCTTCATGAGCAGAATGCTAGCCTACAGGGCTGGACGAAACTGAGAGAAGAATAGAACCAAAAAAGTAGAACTACAGTAAAACTATGTTTAGTACAAGTTGCACATTCAACCTAATGAGAAACTGTAACTGAGTTTATATACAAAACCTACATTTAGAGTTATACATTCAACCTAATGAGAAACTGTTACTGAGTTTATATACAATACCTACATTTAGAGTTATACATTCAACATAATGAGAAATTGTAACTCAGTTTATATACAATACCTACATTTAGAGTTGTACATTCAACCATATGAGAAACTGTAACTCAGTTTATATACGATACCTACATTTAGAGATATACATTCAACCTAATGAGAAAATTTAACTCAGTTTATATACAATACCTACATTTAGAGTTATACATTCAACCTTACGAGAAACTGTAGTCAGTTTATATATCACAATACCTACATTTGGAGTTATACGTTCAACCTAATGAGAAACTATAACTAAGTTTCTACACAATACCTACATTTAGAGTTACACATTCAACCTATTGAGAAACTGTACTCAGTTTATATACAATACCTACATTTAGTTATATATTCAACCTAATGAGAAACTGTAACTCAGTTTATATACAATACCTACATTTAGTTATACATTCAACCTAATGAGAAACTCTAATTCAGTTTATATACAATATCTACATTTAGAGTTACACATTCAACCTAATGAGAAACTGTAACTCAGTTTATATACAATCCCTACAACCTAATGAGAAACTGTAACTCAGTTTATATACAATACCTACATTTAGAGTTATACATTCAACCTAATGAGAAACTGTGGACTCTGTATATATCACAATACCTACATAAAAATGCACTGATTATCAAGAGTCAACTAATGTATCTCTCTCTGTGTTTCTCTCTCTCTGCAGATCTTCCCTCTAGTCCTGTTGCTCGTTTCTCCTTCAGGCCACTGCCCCCTCCTCCCCCTCCACCCCATGCCTGTACCTGTGCGCGTCCGGTGCCGCCCAGTGCTCCAGAGCTGATGCAGAGAAATACGCTGCCGGCCCGCGGACACCAGAGCGATCCAACCAAAGCATCACAGGATGACGTCGGCCAATCAGAAAACACCTGGGCTCTAAACAGTAACATACCACTGGAGACCAGGTCAGTAGGTCCACTCTCAGAGCGTATGTGCTAAAAGCAAATTCTACTGACTTTTTAAAAACATCCTGCACGTGAGTCATTCAGCGTGGGTGATGATGTTTACAGTGGTGGTGATGATGTTTACAGTGGTGGTGATGGTGATGTTTACAGTGGTGGTGATGTTTACAGTGGTGGTGGTGTTTACAGTGGTGGTGATGTTGTTTACAGTGGTGGTGGTGATGTTTACAGTGGTGGTGATGTTTACAGTGATGGTGATGTTTGCAGTGGTGGTGATGATGTTTACAGTGGTCATGATGTTTATAGTGGTGGTGATGGTGTTTACAGTGATGGTGATGATGTTTACAGTGGTGGTGATGGTGTTTACAGTGGTGGTGAAGATGTTTATAGTGGTGGTGATGGTGTTTACAGTGGTGGTGATGGTAACCAGACGTCTCCATGTCTACAACACTAATCTACACATTGTATTTACTATGAAACCCACCAGTGAAGCTACACGTGTCTTCTGAGTTTATCTGGATGTTGATGGTAAAATGTGGAAGATCTGAAAATACTAGGTTTTCTTTGGGGACTATTTGAACCTCACAGCGTCCTGCATGTATCCCTCCACCATGAATGGAGTTTAAGACTGAGATCTTCTCTAAACTATCATAAACAGAGTCTCAGAATCAGACAGTGTATTTATAACATCTACTGTAAGAACTTTCTGTGAGGAGCTTCTTGAGGTGGACGTCTGGTTCCATTCACCTCCACTGTGAACAGTTCTGTGTACAGCTCCTCCTAAACCTGAACCTAAACAATGTGCCATTTCACCGCAATTTATGTGGTTTCTGTTTATGTGGGGGGTAAAAAGCGAGGAAGGGAAACAGATGGAGAATGAAAAAAGAGAGAGAGAGAGAGATGGTGAAAATAAGCAATGACAGTATGATGGAGGGATGGCCAATTCTCTCCTGAGCGAAAGAGAGAAATGGAGAAATAAATAAAAGATGAGAGGAGGAAATCTTTGTGTTGAAAGGAAATGAAGCTGTCTGCTTTGGGACATACACACTCGTCCCAGAAAAGAATGAAAGCCGTATGAGTGTGTGTATGCGTGTGTGTTGTCAGTAAAGTAGTTTAAGTAGCAGCTGCCCGCTCGACACACTCACTGCATAAGACGACGGAACGTTTCAGAGCCGAACGTGTTCACGCCTCAAACCTGCCAGAGATACGTCCGAAATGATCTTCCCCAAATTCTGCTCGCCGTCGGCCTGATTGCTAGCCGTACGTTCCTGTGTCACAGTTCATTTCTATTAGCTAAACTGCTTGGGGGCCTGCTTGGGGTTGTAGCTGCTGTCAGAGACGGAGCTTTTTTCCCCACCTACAACCATCAAACCCCTCACAGTCCGTTAGATTTGAAGAGCTTGATCTCACGTCTAATAAGTTGGCTTTGCACTGGCAGGTTAAGGCTAAGTCCTGCCAGCAGTCAAATTTCTAATTAGATCCCCCCCCCCCCTCGCTTCTCAATCTAATATATGGTAGTATGGAGTTCCTCAAGGCTTCATTCTAGGTTCGCTACTGTTCTTTCTGGATGTACATCCCTGCATCCATCACTTCTTGCTTAGTGACCTAGGTCTTCTTGGTCCATTAACTTTAGAACAGGGTTGACCTCTTTCTTCTTGGTCCATTAACTTTAGAACAGGGTTGACCTCTAAGGTATTAGAATTGGTTTAGAATGGTTTGAATCATGTTTGACAATTTAGGAGATTGTAATATTTAATGTGGAGTTCTGCAAGGTTCTATTCTGGGATCGCTACTTTTCTTTCTGGATGTACGTCCCTGCATCCTACACTTCTTGCATAGTGAACTAGGTCTTCTTTCAGATTCCCATTTGCTCACAAAATCCTGGTCCGTAAACTTGGGAACAGGGTTGACCTCTAAGGTACAGGTTTAGAATCATGTTTAACAAGTCAGGAGATTGTAATATTTAATGTGGAGTTTCACAAGGTTCCATTCTAGGGCAGTTACTTTTCTTTCTGGATGTACATTCCTGCATTCTACACTTCTTGCTTAGTGACCTCCTTCAGAGTTCCACAAATTCCTATTTGCTCACAAGAGCCTGGTCCATCAACTTGGGAGCAGGGTTGACCTCTAAGGTCCAGATTTAGAATGGTTTGAATCGTGTTTGACAAGCAGAATCATGTTTGACAAGTAAGAAAATGGTAATGTTTAATGTGGAGTTCCACAAGGTTCCATTCTAGGGCCTTTACTTTTCTTTCTGGATGTACATCCCTGCATCCTACACTTCTTGCTTAGTGACCTAGGTCTTCTTTCTGAGTTCCACAAATTCCCATTTGCTCACAAGAGCCTGGTCCATCAACCTGAGAGCAGGGTTGACCTCTAAGGTACAGATTTAGAATGCTTTGAATCATGTTTGACAAGCCGATCATTTCTACAAGACAGGAAATTGTAACATTTAATGTGGAGTTCCACAAAGTTCCATTCTGGGATTGATACTTTTCTTTCTAGATGTACATTCCATAGTTCTTGTTTAGTGACCTGGATTTTGCTGAAGCATTCGATACAGCTGATCCCAAGGTCCTGATATATCTACTTTGGGTAGATATTTCAGGTACGACAATTGTCCAACAAACAGGACATCTCAGGAAGTCTAAAAGTTGCAACATTTCCTTCCACAAATGCCTGTTTGCTCAGAAGATCTGAAACCAACTTGAGGAGAGGGTGGACCTGTAACACACAGCTGTAGAATGGTTTGAATCCTAAAAATCAGACAGTTGTAAATTTTCTATTTGGAGTTCCACAAGCGTCCATTCTAGGGTCACTACTTTTCTTTCTGGATGTACATCCCTGCATCATTTATGTTTAGTGACCTAGATCTTCCGTCAGAGTTCCACAAATTCCCATTTGCTCACAAAATCCTGATCCATCAACTTGAGGACAAGCTTGAACTTCATATTTCAGGTAGAACATGTCCAACAAACAAGACATTCCTAAAAGTCTAAGGGTTGTAACATTTCCTCCAGAATTCCACAAATTTCCATTGATCCTAAACCATCAACAGCAATACACAGCTTAAGAATGATTCGAATCCTAAGAATCTGACAGATGTAAATGTTTCATTTGGAGGTCTATTTTAGGACCGCTGCTTTTCTCTCTGGCTGTATCATTCCTATTAGCTCAACTACTTGAAGTCCTGCTTGGGGTTTGTAGCTGCTTTTCAAGGTGCATTTCACAACAACATTTTGTCCAACAATTTACCCCAAATTGTCGTTGATCGGCAAAGTATTGTTTGGTGGTCTGGATCTTAGTGCAGCAGTCAATGCAGTTCATCACATTATCCTTATATATCATCTTTATAGACATTTCAATCAGCATTTTAGAACAGTTTCAATCAAATTTGCCAATCAGTACCTAAAGGCTGTAACATTTCTCCAAGGTTCCATATGCTCTCAAGATATGGACCCATCAATTTGAGATGTTGGCAATTTGCTCAAAATTATAGTTGATCCGCAAAGCATTGTTTGGTGTTCTGTATCTCAGATCTCTGGATCTCTGATTTATCAATTTGTAATCTGTATAGACATTCCGATCACAGTTTCGGAACATTTTCAATCAAACTTGCCATTCAGTACCTAAAGGGTGTAACATTTCTGCAAGGTTCCATATGCTTTCAAGATTCAGACTCATTAATTTGAGAACAAGGTAGAACAGTCAGGCACAGCGGTAGAATGGTTCGAATTATGTTTTTTGCTTCATTGCACCGGGAAAACCATTCATCTTAAAATTATAGCATTTCTTTTGGAGTTCCTCAAGGTTCCATTTTAGGACCACTGCTTTTCTCTCTGGCTGTACAATCCTGCATCATATGGCTCATTCCTGTTAGCTCAACTCCATTTCTCCACCCATAACCATCATATCATTCACATATGTCACAAGTCTTACATATCTATGCAATATGTTGTCAATTTACCTAAAATTATAAGTTGATCAGCAAAGCATTGTTTGGTGTTTTGGATCTCAAATCTCTAGATCTCTGATTTATCAACTTGTAATCAGTATAGACATTCCGATCACAGTTTCGGAACAGTTTTAATCAAATTTGCCAATCAGTACCTAAAGGCTGTTACATTTCTGCAAGGTTCCATATGCTCTCAAGATATGGACCCATCAATTTGAGCTCAAGGTAGACCAGTCAGGCACAGTGGTAGAATGGTTCAAATTATGTTTTTTGCTTTATTGCACCATTCATCTTAAAATTATAGCATTTCTTTTGGAGTTCCTCAAGATTCCATTTTAGGACCACTGTTTTTCTCTCTGGCTGTACAATCCTGCATCATATGGCTCATTCCTATTAGCTCAACTCCATTTCTCCACCCATAACCATCATATCATTCACATATTTCACAAGTCTTACATTCCTATGCAATATGTTGTCCAACAATTTACCCTAAATTTATAATTATAGTTTAATTATAGTTTGTTTGGTGTTTTGGGTCTCAGATCTCTGGATCTCTGATTTACCGACTTGTAATCTGTATAGACATTCCGATCAAAGTTTCGGAACAGTTTCAATCAAATTTGCCAATCGGTACCTAAAGGCTGTAACATTTCTGCAAGGTTCCATGTGCTCTCAAGATACGGACCCATCAATTTGAGAAGAAGGTAGACCTCAAGGTTCCATTTTAGGACCCCTGCTTTTCTTACTGTATGTGCTGCCTCTAGGAAATGTGGTCTTCTTTCAATTTGTGGGAACAGTTTCTACCAAACCTCACTTTACCTCAGTTTAACCAGTACAAAACCCAGATACTCATACTTGATTCTAAATCCCACCAAAGCCTGTTGAGGAAGGGAAGCCAAAGCTGAGCTGCATTCCCCTACAGGACACAAGCAAGTGAGATGGGAAGGTAAAGTGAAATAGGGACACTTCACCTTTGCTCGAAAGCTTTTAACTTTGCTCGAAAGTTTTGTAAGTTAACATACTTGCAAATGAGTGGCAAGGACATTGTTTCCTATCTTATGTATGATGGCAGCAGGAAGCTCAAGGCATCCTAGTGTCCTGCTGTGATCTTTTGTTCTGTGACACGCTTTGGAACCCTGATCTTGGGCAAGAAGCATCGACTAGAAGTTGACTCATAATAATATGCCTTTAAAATTTAATGTCGGCAGCAGATTTCATTTGAATTTTGAATGTGTGAGAGGTACACAGGGGGCCCTGACAGAGAACGCTATCCCTTTTAGTTTTTAATTTTGGGTTAGGTATTTTAAGAAACCATTACTCTGGGGGTCTTCGACAAACCCCTTCACTGGAATAAAGCTCTAAAAGCCCAAGTGAATAAGGAGGAAGAAGATTATACAGTGCTTTAGAAGTCAATAATAAGATTTTCTTTTTCTTTTTTTTTTCAAAATCAGCTCAAGATTTTAGGAAGCCGATGGAGGGATGCTAAAACTCCCGCAACCCAAAATCCCTCGTTACACAATTGTGGAGATGCCATGAAGGTAGCTGCTGAATTATGACATGGCAGTAACATAGAAGAAACACTTCAGGTTGAAGGGAAGTGCAGTAATCATTTCGTTCAGACGTTTTCAAGTATAAAGATGACCTGGTTTAAATATATTTCTCAAACTCTTTATATGAAGTCCGGTGATTAAGCCATGATGGAGTATTATTCCGAGGTTTCTAGGGCAGGTTCCACATTAGCAGTAAAATAGATAAGTAGAGGGAGCATCTTCTCCGAGACAAATTTGGAGCCTCAGAACTTCTCATTAATGCTGCCACGATTAATATCCTGAAAACAACTGCAGCTCAATTAATTTGATGTGAAACAGAAACATGAGGAAAACAGAGCCTCTGTGTTTTCTGGTCTGTCGCAAAGCTATTCCGGGCTGTTCTTCTAGTCTTTATGATGAGACGATCGTTAGTATTAATCTTTTTTTAAGCCTTAGACTTTAGAAGCAACTTCTTTGTTGATTTATCCATCTGTAGATCTCTGGTATCAGTGTGTAACATCAAAATCCATACCCTCAATCCATAGCTTCAACATGGCACAGAGACTAGGGTTGTTTATTGGCAAAAACCTGGCGTTGTGATATGTATCTTGATCTTATCTTACTGTATGAGAGAGTATCTTGCTTTTAATCTAATTTGATAAAAAACACAGAAAAGAAAAGAGAAACTGTAAGCTATTTGTTTGTGCTGGGGTGGAAGAGTACAGTCCTGGTTAAAACTGCAAGTGTCAAACTAGAAGGTATTCCAGAGCCACCAAAGGTATCCCATTGTTCAACAAAAGCCCCCCCCCATGTACTGCATATTCTCCCCAGAGTCCCCCCCAGTCCTCCTAAAGTTCTGCCCAGATGTACATCATAGTCCCACTAGAGCAGCCCCAGAAATACCCCAAATTGTCCTCATATGTGCTCCACTGTTCCCCCAGAGTTACCTAATAGTTCACCAATAGTTTCTCCAGATGTGTCCCAAAATTTCCCCAGTTGCCTAATAGTTCACCCATTGTTTCACCCAGATGTACATCATAATCCCTGCCAGAAACACCCAAAATTTTCCCCAGATGTACTCCATTGTTCCCCCAGAGGTACCCAATTGTTGCCCCAAAGTTACTCAAGCTGTGCTCCACAGTTTCCCCAATAACATAATAGTTCACCTAAAGTTCCACTTGGATGTACATCATAATCCCTGCCAGAAACGCCCCAAATTTTCTCCAGTTGTACTCCATTGTTACCCCAGAATTACCCAATTGTTGCCCCAAAGTTACTCAGGCTGTGCTCCATAGTTTCCCATTTGCCCAATAGTTCACCTATAGTCTCCCCCAGAAATACCTAATAGCTCTCCCAGTTACCCAATATTTCATCTATAGTTGATCCAGATGTGTCCCGTAGTTTCCCGAGTTGACTAATATTTCACCCATAGTTCTGTCCAGATGTATATCATAGTCCTTGCCAGAAATACCCCAAATGTTCACTAGATGTACTCCATTGTTCCCCCAGAGTTACGCAATAGTTCCCCTAAGGTTCCCACAGATATATTCAGTAGTTACCCCAAAGCTACCACTGACTTACTTCATACATCCCCAATGTTCCTCCAGATGTTCTCCATAATTCTCTCATAGTTGCCCAAAAGTTTCTTCAGATCAACGTCGTAGTCCCCCCAGAGTCAACCCCCAGCGCCCCTGCAAAGTTCCCCCAGAAAACTCCAGAAATATCATTACTTTAGTTATTCCATTGTTACCTCATGGTTTATTCTGAGTTTCCCCATAGTTATGCTAGAATTACGCAGTTGCTTCAGAATTCTCATAGATATTCAGGAATGACCTCATTATGACATCAGAGATATCTAAGTTGCTTCATATTTAGATTCTACGCCTCATTCCTACCGCAACGATTTCCTTCTGTATGGTGGTCACTTTCCGTTGGTTCTCCAGGAAGCACGTTCCATATTCGCTGAGTCGCCGGGCTCTTCGCAATGAACTTTCTCAATTAAATCCGGATCAATGCGCCAAAATAATGCACGACTCCCCTCATCAGCATAATCCATCAGTTTCTGCCAGCGCTGATCCAGTCAATGCAAAGATGCCTGTAGTTTTTCTCATCACTGTCAATCATAACGCGGCGCGAGGATTCGCCTCATCAGCATAAATCGACGGGAATCAATGGTCAGCGCAGTCCTGCCTCTTGTTTTTCTCATCAGTCTCATCAATAAATATGCATTAAATATGGGACTTTGCATCTTTGCTTTCGTCTTATGCTTATTTTCCTTCATCTTCTGGTCTTGACACATACAGTATACTGCCAAAAGTATTAGCTCATCTGTCTTCACATGCATATGAACTGGAGTGGCGTCACATTCTTTAATCCATAGGGTTCAACATGATATTGGCCCAACCTTTGCAGCCATAACAGCTTCAGCTCTTCTGGGAAGGCTCTCCACACGGTTTAGGAGAGTGTTTATGGGAATGTTTGACCAACAGTTCTTCCAGAAGACCATCTGTGAGGTCAGATGTTGGACGAGAAGGTCTGGCTCACAGTCTCCGCTCTATTTCATCCCAAAGGTGTTCTTTCAGGTTGAGATCAGGACTCTGTGCAGGCCAGTCAAGTTCCTCCATGTCTTTATGGAGCTGCTTTGTGCACTGGTGGGCAGTCATGTTGGAAGAGGAAGGGGCCCAAACAGTCCCCACAAAGTTGGTCTGCTGAAGCATTAAGAGTTCCTTTCACTGGAACTGAGGATCCGAGCCCACCTCCTGAAAAACAACCCCACACCATAATCCCCCCTCCACCAAACTTTACACTCGGCACAATAAAGTTAGACAAGTACCGTTCTCCTGGCAACCGCCAAACCCAGACTTGTCCACCTGATTACCAGACGGAGAAGCGTGATTGGTCACTCCAGAGAACACGTCTCCACTGCTCTAGAGTCCAGTGGCAACACTCTGCATTGTTCTTGGTGATGTAAGGCTTGGATGCAGCTGCTCGGTCATGGAGACCCATTCCATGAAGCTCTCTATGCTCTGTTCTTGAGCTGATCTGAAGACCACATGAAGTTTGGAGGTCTGTAGTGATGGACTCTGTAGAAAGTTGGTGACCTCTGTGCTCTATGCTCCTCAGCATCCGCTGACCCGCTCGGTCATTGTACGTCTTCTACCACTTGGTGTCTGAGCTGCTGTCGTTCTCAATCACTTCCACTTTGTTCTAACCACTGACAGTCCACTGTGGAATATTAAGTAGTGAGGAAACTTCACCACTGGACTTCACAGGTGGCGTCCTATCATGGTACCACGCTGGAGTTCACTGAGCTCCTGAGAGAGACCCACTCTTTACTAATGTGTGTAGATGTACACCTGTACACCTAATGTGTGTGGATTGGACCACCAATCAATGCTGCCACAGTTTTTGTTAACCAGACGGTTTGGATTGTTGTTGTTTTTTTTCCATCACTTTACCAAAAGAACGGTTTATTTTATTCATTTGTTTTTCCCGGCGGAGAAGAGTTTGATATTGGTTCGAAACAATAGCGGCGACTTAGAGTGCAGACTCTGATAAGGAGGTTTATTTTGAGAGCGCAGAAAATTGATTTGCCAACCGGTTAACCTAATCTTTCGTGTTAGCATTCCCTCTCTCCCCTCTCTCTCTCTCTCTCTCTCTCTCTCTCGCCCGGCTCGTGCTGTGAAGATCTATGTGTTCATCAGTCTTGTCTTTATTGTTATTCTAATTTTAAAGGGGGTGAAAAAGAAAGAAAGCGAAATGAGGAGGGCTTGAGGCCAAAAGAAGAGAGGAGCTATTTTAATCTCCTTCCGGCTCTAAGGCTACATACATGAGCGTCTGTCTTGGTGAAGGCTTAAATGAGTTTCAGCTGCTTGTTGAGGGTTTTTTTTTGTTACCTCTTTTCTTTCTATGTAAACAAATTCAAGAACAAGGACGTGAACGGCGTGCGCGCATTCATCAGCTCCGTGGACGCATGCCCGAGCCTCCACCCGTATCGACGCGGTCAGGCATTCCTGCCTCATAAGCATAATGTGAATATAAACAGGGCTGGAGGTCCAGCGCCGGAGCGGATTACGCTCGCGGCCATCGATCGGCTTCATTGACTTTGACTCGGATTCTGCAAAAGCCTAAGTCCTAACGGCCTGAAAGTTAGGCGTAGCGGCATTAGCATAAACCCCTGTGTCCACTGTAGCTCGCTCGAGGCTGCATGCCAGTAACACCGGCCATACAGTGAACTGCAGTATCGGTCCTGCAATCTGTTCAGTCCAGAGTAACTTGCTTCACTCTTAATTCTCTGTAAACTACCTGAAGTCTGAAGTATAGTGTTCTTTTCAAAGCATGTTGAAAGTGGTGGTGCTTTACACCACTCCAGAGTCCAATGGTGGAGCTTTACACCACTCCAGAGTCCAATGGTGAAGCTTTGCACCACTCCAGAGTCTAGTGGTGAAGATTTACACCACTCTAGTATCCAGTGGTGAAGCTTTGCACCACTCCAGAGTCTAGTGGTGAAGCTTTACACCACTCTAGTATCCAGTGGTGAAGCTTTGCACCACTCCAGAGTCTAGTGGTGGAGCTTTACACCACTCTAGTATCCAGTGGTTGAGCTTAACACCACTCCAGAGTCCAGTGGTGGAGTTTTACACCACTCCAGAGTCCAGTGGTTGAGCTTTATACTACTCCAGAGTCCAGTGGTGGAGGTATACACCACTCCAGAGTCCAGTGGTTGAGCTTTATACTACTCCAGAGTCCAGTGGTGGAGGTATACACCACTCCAGAGTCCAGTGGAAGCATTTTACACCACTCCAAATTCCAGTGGTGGAGCTTTACACCATTCCAGAGTCCAGTGTTGGAGCTTTACACCACTCTAGAGTCCAGTGTTGGAGCTTTACACCACTCTAGAGTCCAGTGGTGTAGCTTTACACTGCTCCAGAGTCCAGTGGTTGAGCGTTACACCACTCCAGAGTCCAGCGGTGTATCTTTACACCACTCAAGAGTCCAGTGGTTGAGCGTTACACCACTCCAGAGTCCAGCAGTGTATCTTTACACCACTCAAGAGTCCAGCGGTGTATCTTTACACCACTCCAGAGTCCAGTGGTTGAGCTTTACACCACTTCAGAGTCTAGTGGTGGAGCTTTACACCACTCCAGAGTCCAGTGGTTGAGCTTTACATTGCTCCAGCGTTCAGTGGTGGAGCTTCATACTACTCCAGAGTCCAGTGGTGGAGTTTTACACCACTCCAGAGTCCAGTGGTTGAGCTTTACACCACTCCAGAGTCCAGTGGTTGAGCATTACACCACTCCAGAGTCCAATGGTGGAGCTTTACCCCACTCTAGAGTCCAGTGGTGAAGCTTTACACCACTCCAGTGTCCAGTGGTGGAGCTTTACACCACTCCAGAGTTGAATGGAGGACCTTTACACTACTACAGAGTGTAGTGGTTGAGCTTCACATTGCTCCAGTGTTCAGTGGCAGCACCTTACACCCCTTCAGAGTCCAGTGGTAGAGTCCAGAAACAACTCAAGAGTCCAGCAAAACATGTATCTACATTTTTGTTGATTTTTATCATTTGAACACGAAAGCTGCCGTTTACACCGGGTATAAATTTCACGACCAATTTAATGGACCAATCGAAATGCTCCAAAACAGCCTGTAAAAATTCTGGTCCCTTTGACGTACGTGAAGGGCGAAGACTCTTGGCCTCTCCCGAAAAGTTGCCAGTTTGGGGGTGGCTGTTTTTTGCCTCATCGCCTTTGACCTGGTGAATCTTTGGTGTTTTCTATCCACCGTGTTATCTCAGAGGGGTTCTCAACAGCGGTGCACTGTCCGCCGCTCCATTGTGGCTTTTTATCGTTCTTTAATTACAAAGCGTTGGACGGCGTCCTACCGCAGAGCAGGTTGGGAGGCGCCGCCGGGTTCCGGACAATAGCCGCTGCGAACGGTGGGTTCTTTTGTGACCATCCGTAATTACCTACGACGAGGCGGCCTCTGAGAGTGGCCCCCTTTTAAATTCAATTAATAGCTTAATTAATCCTAACGATATTATCTGTAGTCAAATTAACCTCCGGTGCTAAATGTCCGTAATTAATCAGACTCTAAAGACTCGGTGGTAATTAACAACCCGAGAACAAGTGGAGAAACTCGGTATCAGATTCATCCACTGCTTCATTCTCTTACATGTCTATTTATCTCCTCTCTCTCTCTCTTTATCTCTCTCCTTCTCTCTCTCTTTGTCTCTTTCTTTTCGGTACTCTCTCGCTCTTTTACCAGCGAACTCGATTAACGATCCAGTATCAATGATTAATTGACTACCTTTGAACAAACCGGCATGAAATTTGGGGGGCTCGGTTGGAATAACTCTGAGCTCAAGTCCTTTAAAAAGTGGAATTCCATCCAAGTTCATCATATCCTGTTTACTGAAGTAGCCTAGTATCAGCATCTCATACCATCAGCTGTAAAACCAAACCAGTTACAAAGAACTTTCAATACATTTCCAATGATATACAGGTATGGCAACTTTACAGGAGAGGCCAAAAACTGTCTTCACTTTCAATGGAAGTCAATGGAACCGGAATTATTTCCAAGCTATTTTGGAGCATTTCTATTGGTCCGTTCATCGTGAAATTTTTCCCCAATGTAAAAGGCAGCTGCTGCTATTAACCGACGTGGAAAACTAGAAATTGACAAATTTGGAGATTGTTCTTTTCTTGCCATCAGAATGAAGAGGGAGACCAGTTCAGAGTGTCGTTTTTTTGGAGATCAGATGTTCTGGGAGCGCTCAACCTTGGTGTGGTCTGAACATGGCCTCACGTCAACCTAGCAAACACACTGGATTTAAGCCCAAGCTGTCAATAGGTCAATCGGCCTTGACCCATCAGGCCAGATCGGTATCCCTGAGACTATCTCCAGGGCTAGGCCAGGATATTCTAAGCCATTCTTATACTCACTTATTAGTAGAATGTTTTTCAGCTGTGATCACAATTGAGCAAGAGTGTCCTAACAACCAATTAGTCCAATAACATCCTTAACTTGGATGGGTGGTCATACCAGGAGATTTAGACAGAGGACTGAGAATTACTGATAATAGAACTATATGTAAAATAAGCCTCTATACAAAAATAGACTTTAATACAAACATTTTTATTCTTTAAAAATCATCTGATACACTTACATTAATTGTGAAATGAACAATATTGTTTGTGAATTGCATGAAAATTGCATGAAATGAAATTCTAAGGTGATTCTAAACTTTGGAGCGCTAGTGTAGATGTTTATTTCGTCTTATTATCTAAACAGTTTATCGTCCTCTTGTATTCCTCCACACTTGCTCTAGTTCAGTGAGAGAAGTGAGCTCTTGTGAGATATCCAGATATCTTAGCGGTCAGTGTTAATAATGTCTTAATAACAGCCCTAGCGTTCAGGGTTAAATGTATCTTAGTAACAGCCTTAGCGGTCAGTGTTAATAACATCTTAATAATACGCTTAGTGCTCAGTGTTAATAACATCTTAATATCAGTGTTAGTGTTCAGTGTTAATAACATTTTAATAACAGCTTTAGGGATCAGTGTTAGTGTTCAGTGTTAATGACATTTTAATAACAGCCTTAGGGATCAGTGTTAGTGTTCAGTGTTAATGACATTTTAATAACAGCCTTAGGGATCAGTGTTAGGGTTTCAGTGTTAATAACATTTTAATAACAGACTTAGGGATCAGTGTTAGTGTTCAGTGTTAATAACATTTTAATAACAGACTTAGGGGTCAGTGTTAGTGTTCAGAGTTAAAAACATTTTAATAACAGCCTTAGGGATCAGTGTTAGTGTACAGTTTTAATAACAGCTTAGTAACAGCCTTAGGGAACAGTGTTAGTGTACAGTGTTAGTAACATCTTAATAATGGCCTTAGGGATCAGTGTTAGTGTTCAGTGTTAATGACATTTTAATAACAGCCTTAGGGATCAGTGTTAGGGTTTCAGTGCTAATAACATCTTAGTAACAGCCTTAGGGAACAGTGTTAGTGTACAGTGTTAATAACATCTTAATATCAGTGTTAGTGTTCAGTGTTAATAACATCTTAATAACGGCCTTAGGGATCAGTGTTAGTGTTCAGCGTTAATAACATCTTAGTAACAGCCTTAGGGAACAGTGTTAGTGTACAGTGTTAATAACATCTTAGTAACAGCCTTAGGGATCAGTGTTAGTGTTCAGAGTTAATAACGTTTGAATAACAGCCTTAGGGATCAGTCTTAGTGTACAGTGTTAATAACATCTTAGTAACAGCCTTAGAGAACAGTGTTAGTGTACAGTGTTAATTACAGCTTAATATCAGTGTTAGTGTTCAGTGTTAATAACACTGCTATAAAGCACTAATAGCCTGAATCTGGTTGTAACTGATGCTTCGTTAAGTTGTTAATTGATTAACTGCTTTATTAACGTTGAACCTCTTCCTGTCTTCCAGGCACTTCCTGTTCAAGCACGGCTCGGGTTCCTCGACGCTCTTCAACGCGACCAATCAGAACTACCCGCTGACCTCCAGCACGGTTTACTCTCCGCCCCCCAGGCCGTTACCCAGAACCCCCCTGTCCAGGCCGCTGTTTTCCTTCAGCAAGCCGTACCGCTGCTGTAACTGGAAGTGTACGGCCCTCAGCGCCAGCGCCGTCACCGTCACGCTCGCCCTGCTGCTCACCTACGTCATCGGTGAGACCCCACCCCACCCTTCACTCAGTTCAGACCCCGCGTCACAACGAAACCTCGCATCTCCCACACGTATACCCCATTTCTTTCATTGCTAGGCAACTGCTATAGCAGCGCTATGGTGATGGAAGTGACCAGGCTGTACTGAGGGGGGCCCTCAGGGTTTCCTGCGTTAAAGCTAACAGAATATTTAAAGAGCTGGAAGCTCCCGGCTGTGTTCTCTTGAAAGGTTAGGGCTGCGTCCCAAACTGAAGGCAGCAGCCTTGTTGCCTTGCTGTGCCTAGTGTGTGTGTGTGTGTGTGTGCGTGTGTCTGTGTGTGTGTGTGTGTGTATATGTGGGTGTTTCACTGCCCACTAGTGTGTGTGTGTGTATGTGGGTGTTCCACTGCCCACTAATGTGTGTGTGTGTGATTATTAGTGTGTGTGTGTGTGTGTGTGTTTGTGTGTGCGTGTGTTTCACTGCCCACTAGTGTGCGTGTGTTTCACTGCCCACTAGTGTGTGTGTGTTTCACTGCCCACTAGTGTGCGTGTGTGTGTGTTTCACTGCCCTCTAGTGTGTGTGTATGTGTGTTTCACTGCCCACTAGTGTGTGTGTGTGTGTGTGTGTGTGTGTGTATATGGGTGTTTCACTGGCCACTAGTGCGTGTGTGTGTGTATGTGGGTGTTTCAATGGCCACTAGTGTGTGTGTGTGTATGTGGGTGTTTCACTGCCCACAAGTGTGTGTGTGTGTGTGTGCATGTGTATGTGGGTGTTTCACTGCCCACAAGTGTGTGTGTGTGTGTATGTGGGTGTTTCACTGCCCACCAGTGTGTGTGTTTACTAGTGTATGTGTTTCATTGCCCACTAGTGTGTGTGTGTGTTTGTGTGTGTGTGTGTTTCACTGCCCACTAGTATGTGTGTGTGTGTGTATGTGTTTCACTGCCCACTAGTGTGTGTGTTTACTAGTTTGTGTGTTTCACTGCCTACTAGTGTGTGTGTGTATGTGTTTCACTGCCCACTAATGTGTGTGTTACTAGTGTGTGTGTGTGTGTGTTTCACTGCCCACTAGTGTGTGTGTGTATGTGTTTCACTGCCCACTAGTGTGTGTGTAGGTGTTTGTATGTGTGTTTCACTGCCCACTAGTGTGTGTGTGTCTGTGTGTGTTTCACTGCCCACTAGTGTGTGTGTGTGTGTGTGTGTGTGTTTTACTGCCCAGTAGTGTGTGTGTGTGTGTGTGTGTGTGTGTGTGTTTTACTGCCCACTAGTGTGTGTGTGTGTGTGTGTGTGTGTGTGTGTGTGTGTGTGTGTGTTTTACTGCCCACTAGTGTGTGTGTGTGTGTGTGTTTCACTGCCCACTAGTGTGTGTGTGTGTGTGTTTTACTGGCCACTAGTGTGTGTGTGTGTGTGTGTGTGTGTGTGTGTGTGTGTGTGTGTGTGTGTGTGTGTGTTTTACTGCCCACTAGTTTGTGTGTGTTTACTAGTGTGTGTGTGTGTGTGTGTACTAGTGTGTGTGTGTGTGTGTGTGTGTGTGTGTGTGTTTTACTGCCCACTAGTGTGTGTGTGTTTACTAGTGTGTGTGTGTGTGTGTGTGTGTACTAGTGTGTGTGTAGGTGTTTGTATGTGTGTTTCACTGCCCACTAGTGTGTGTGTGTGTGTGTGTGTTTCACTGCCCACTAGTGTGTGTGTGTGTGTGTGTGTGTGTGTGTTTTACTGCCCAGTAGTGTGTTTGTGTGTGTGTGTGTGTGTGTTTTACTGCCCACTAGTTTGTGTGTGTGTGTGTTTTACTGCCCACTAGTGTGTGTGTGTGTGTGTACTAGTGTGTGTGTGTGTGTGTGTGTGTGTGTGTACTAGTGTGTGTGTGTGTGTGTGTGTGTGTGTGTGTGTGTGTGTTTTACTGCCCACTAGTGTGTGTGTGTGTACTAGTGTGTGTGTGTGTACTAGTGTGTGTGTGTGTGTGTGTGTGTGTACTAGTGTGTGTGTGTGTGTGTGTGTGTGTGTGTGTGTGTGTGTGTGTGTGTGTGTGTGTGTGTGTTTTACTGCCCACTAGTGTGTGTGTGTGTTTGTGTGTGTGTGTGTTTCACTGCCCACTAGTATGTGTGTGTGTGTGTATGTGTTTCACTGCCCACTAGTGTGTGTGTTTACTAGTTTGTGTGTTTCACTGCCTACTAGTGTGTGTGTGTATGTGTTTCACTGCCCACTAATGTGTGTGTTACTAGTGTGTGTGTGTGTGTGTTTCACTGCCCACTAGTGTGTGTGTGTATGTGTTTCACTGCCCACTAGTGTGTGTGTAGGTGTTTGTATGTGTGTTTCACTGCCCACTAGTGTGTGTGTGTCTGTGTGTGTTTCACTGCCCACTAGTGTGTGTGTGTGTGTGTGTTTTACTGCCCAGTAGTGTGTGTGTGTGTGTGTGTGTGTGTGTGTGTGTGTTTTACTGCCCACTAGTGTGTGTGTGTGTGTGTGTGTGTGTGTGTGTTTTACTGCCCACTAGTGTGTGTGTGTGTGTGTGTTTCACTGCCCACTAGTGTGTGTGTGTGTGTGTGTTTTACTGGCCACTAGTGTGTGTGTGTGTGTGTGTGTGTGTGTGTGTGTGTGTGTGTTTTACTGCCCACTAGTTTGTGTGTGTTTACTAGTGTGTGTGTGTGTGTGTACTAGTGTGTGTGTGTGTGTGTGTGTGTGTTTTACTGCCCACTAGTGTGTGTGTGTTTACTAGTGTGTGTGTGTGTGTGTGTGTTTCACTGCCCACTAGTGTGTGTGTGTGTGTGTGTGTGTGTGTGTTTTACTGCCCAGTAGTGTGTTTGTGTGTGTGTGTGTGTGTGTTTTACTGCCCAGTAGTGTGTTTGTGTGTGTGTGTGTGTGTGTTTTACTGCCCACTAGTTTGTGTGTGTGTGTGTTTTACTGCCCACTAGTGTGTGTGTGTGTGTGTACTAGTGTGTGTGTGTGTGTGTGTGTGTACTAGTGTGTGTGTGTGTGTGTGTGTGTGTTTTACTGCCCACTAGTGTGTGTGTGTGTACTAGTGTGTGTGTGTGTACTAGTGTGTGTGTGTGTGTGTGTGTGTGTACTAGTGTGTGTGTGTGTGTGTGTGTGTGTGTGTGTGTGTGTTTTACTGCCCACTAGTGTGTGTGTGTACTAGTGTGTGTGTGTGTGTGTGTGTGTGTGTGTGTGTGTGTGTTTTACTAACGTGGAGGTCAGTCTATGGTCAGTAGTTCTAAACTCTATATCCTCTGCTGGTTTGGTCTGGTCTACGTGTGCAGGGTGGTGTGGTCTGCTCTGAGTGTGTGTACTGAGGAACCTGTGGAGATACAGTGTTCATGGCTGTAAACGCTGGTCCTCTTTATTTCGAGGTTAAAGTCTCGTCTGACTCTAAAGTCTGTCAGTCGTTTCTCTCCAGCGTTGTGACTCACTGTCTTCAGAGGGAGGCGCTCAGGACTGATTACACGGCTAGCGATCACACTCTCACGCTGGAGCCTCTTTCTAACCTCACGTGAATACCTGGGTTCCTCAGCACTCCCTCGCTTGGAGCCGTGATTGGTCAGGACGCTCACAGCTGAGGCTCATTTGCATACTGCAGCCTAATGCATTATCAGTGATGTCACGCTGGACAGGAGTCACTGTGTTACGCCCAATGAGTGGAACTTGTTCAGTGTTCATAACATGTTAATAACAGTGTTAGTGTTCATAACATGTTAATAACAATGTTAGTGTTCCAGGTTCACAACATGCTAATAACAGCGTTAGTGGCCAGTGTTAATACCTTTAAGAATAGTGTTAGTAATCAGTGTTCATAACAAGTTAATAACAGTGTTAGCGTTCAGTGTTAATATCTTTAATACCAGTGTTTAGTGTTCATAATATGGTAATACCAGTGTTAGCGTTCAGTGTTAATAACATGTTAATACCAGTGTTAGTGTCCATTGTTAATATCTTTAAGAACAGTGTTGGTGTTCAGTGTTCATAACATGTTAATAACAGTGTTAGTGTTTCATGTTCATACCATGTTAATAACAATGTTAGTGTTCATAACATGTTCATGCCAGTGTTAGTGTTCAGTGTTAATATCTTTAAGAACAGTGTTGTTGTTTAGTTTTCATAACTTGTTAATAACAGTGTTAGTGTTCCGTGCTCATAACATGTTTATAACAGTGTTAGCGTTCAGTGTTAATATCTTTAATAACAGTGTTAGTGTTTAGTGTTCATAACATGGTAATACCAGTGTTAGCGTTCGGTGTTAATAACATGGTAATACCAGTGTTAGTGTTCAGTGTTAATATCTTTAAGAAACGTGTTGGTGTTCACTGTTCATAACATGTCAATAACAGTGTTAGTGTTTCGTGTTAATATGTTTAAGAACAGTGTTGGTGTTCCATGTTCATAACATGTTAATGACAGTGTTGGTGTTGTGTGTTCATAACATGTCAATAACAATGTTAGTGTCAGTGGTCATAACATGCTAATTACAGTGTTAGTGTTCTGTGTTCATAACATGTTAGTAACAATGTTAGTGTTAGTGTACATAACATGTTAATAGCAGTGTTAGTCTTCAGTGTTCATAACATGTTAATAACAGTGTTATTAGTCTGTGTTAATATCTTCAAGAACAGTTCATGTTCAATGTTCATAATATGTTAATAAGTGTTAGTGTTCCTAGTTCATAACATGTTAATAGCAATGTTAGTGTTCATAACATGTTAATAGCCATGTTATTGTCTATGTTATCTTTAACAACAGTGTTAGTGTTCATAACATGTTAATAAAAGTGTTAGTGGTCAGTGTTCATAACATGTTAGTAACAATGTTAGTGTATTGTTATTAGATAGGCTGTACAGACAGATTTGGGAATGCTGAAAGCTGAACAGGGAGTTTACGGATAACAGAACAGGCGTCCCCGTGAACAGAGCTCGTGTCCTCTCTCTGCTCCTCTCTTCTCCTCTCTCTGCTCCTCTCTCTTCTCTTTCTGCTCCTCTCTCTGCTCCTCTCTCTGCTCCTCTCTCTGCTCCTCTCTCTTCTCTCTCTGCTCCTCTCTCTGCTCCTCTCTCTTCTCTTTCTGCTCCTCTCTCTGCTCCTCTCTCTGCTCCTCTCTCTTCTCTCTCTGCTCCTCTCTCTGCTCCTCTCTCTTCTCTTTCTGCTCCTCTCTCTGCTCCTCTCTCTGCTCCTCTCTCTTCTCTCTCTGCTCCTCTCTCTGCTCCTCTCTCTTCTCTTTCTGCTCCTCTCTCTTCTCTTTCTGCTCCTCTCTCTTCTCTTTCTGCTCCTCTCTCTGCTCCTCTCTCTGCTCCTCTCTCTTCTCTCTCTGCTCCTCTCTCTGCTCCTCTCTCTTCTCTTTCTGCTCCTCTCTCTTCTCCTCTCTCTTCTCTTTCTGCTCCTCTCTCTTCTCTTTCTGCTCCTCTCTCTGCTCCTCTCTCTGCTCCTCTCTCTTCTCTTTCTGCTCCTCTCTCTGCTCCCCTCTCTTCTCTTTCTGCTCCTCTCTCTGCTCCTCTCTCTTCTCTTCCTGCTCCTCTCTCTGCTCCTCTCTCTTCTCTCTCTGCTCCTCTCTTCTCCTCTCTCTGCTCCTCTCTCTTCTCTTTCTGCTCCTCTCTCTGCTCCTCTCTCTGCTCCTCTCTCTTCTCTTTCTGCTCCTCTCTCTGCTCCTCTCTCTTCTCTTTCTGCTTCTCTCTCTTCTCCTTTCTCTTCTCTTTCTGCTCCTCTCTCTGCTCCTCTTTCTGCTCCTCTCTCTGCTCCTCTCTCTGCTCCTCTCTCTTCTCTTTCTGCTCCTCTCTCTGCTCCTCTCTCTTCTCTTTCTGCTTCTCTCTCTTCTCCTTTCTCTTCTCTTTCTGCTCCTCTCTCTGCTCCTCTTTCTGCTCCTCTCTCTTCTCTTTCTGCTCCTCTCTCTTCTCCTCTCTCTTCTCTTTCTGCTCCTCTCTCTTCTCTTTCTGCTCCTCTCTCTGCTCCTCTCTCTGCTCCTCTCTCTTCTCTTTCTGCTCCTCTCTCTGCTCCTCTCTCTTCTCCTTTCTCTTCTCTTTCTGCTCCTCTCTCTGCTCCTCTCTCTTCTCCTCTCTCTTCTCTTTCTGCTCCTCTCTCTGCTCCTCTCTCTGCTCCTCTCTCTTCTCTCTCTGCTCCTCTCTCTGCTCCTCTCTCTTCTCTTTCTGCTCCTCTCTCTTCTCTTTCTGCTCCTCTCTCTGCTCCTCTCTCTGCTCCTCTCTCTTCTCTTTCTGCTCCTCTCTCTGCTCCTCTCTCTTCTCCTTTCTCTTCTCTTTCTGCTCCTCTCTCTGCTCCTCTCTCTTCTCCTCTCTCTTCTCTTTCTGCTCCTCTCTCTGCTCCTCTCTCTGCTCCTCTCTCTTCTCTCTCTGCTCCTCTCTCTGCTCCTCTCTCTTCTCTTTCTGCTCCTCTCTCTTCTCCTCTCTCTTCTCTTTCTGCTCCTCTCTCTTCTCTTTCTGCTCCTCTCTCTGCTCCTCTCTCTGCTCCCCTCTCTTCTCTTTCTGCTCCTCTCTCTGCTCCTCTCTCTTCTCTTCCTGCTCCTCTCTCTGCTCCTCTCTCTTCTCTCTCTGCTCCTCTCTCTGCTCCTCTCTCTTCTCTTTCTGCTCCTCTCTCTTCTCCTCTCTCTTCTCTTTCTGCTCCTCTCTCTTCTCTTTCTGCTCCTCTCTCTGCTCCTCTCTCTGCTCCCCTCTCTTCTCTTTCTGCTCCTCTCTCTGCTCCTCTCTCTTCTCTTCCTGCTCCTCTCTCTGCTCCTCTCTCTTCTCTTTCTGCTCCTCTCTCTGCTCCTCTCTCTGCTCCTCTCTCTGCTAGGCATCTTTGTTTTGCTCTCTGTTCAGTGCGAGTAGGAGGAGTGAGTTTGGAGGGAGAGGATAAATCAGGGTTTTCATTTTCAGCCTCTCTCTCTCTCTCTCTCTCTCTCTCTCTCTCTCTGTTTTCCTCCTCTCTCGCTCCGGATGGGGTCAGATGGTATTAACTGAACTCACACTGTGAAAAACTCCATTAGGGAGATGAATATTTATGAACAAGGGACGAGGACGGCGAGAGAGAGAGAGAGAGAGAGAGAGAGAGAGAGAGAGTAAATACTCTGGAAGGCTGTGTGGAGGTTAATGGTGTTAAAGTTTTGTTGAGCCGAGTCGTTTCTGTGTGCGCGTGTTTGGTTTAAACTCCGCCCACTCGTCCTCAACCGGCTTTGTGTGCGGCCCCTTACTCACTCGCGGCCCCTTACTCACTCGCGGCCCCTTACTCACTCGCGCCTTTGTTTACCCAAACAAGGAGCCGGTGTGGAGCGTAATGGTGGTGCGGGGTCGCGTGCTGGCGGTGGATATAAAGGTGGGAGACACGGCGGCGTGATGCTGTCGGGGGTCCGGAGGTCGCGCGATAACAACGTGTCCGCTCACAGATATGTTTATCGGAAGCTCTCGCGCTCCGCCTCCTCCCCACTCCATACACTCCATTAGCACTCTCCTACACCCCTTCACATCCTGAAAACAGACAACAGCGTCCAGGCTTCTCCTAATAACACCTTATTACAGCCTCAGTGTTAATAACACCTTAATAGCAACATTAGTGTTCAGTCTTAATAACATCTTAATAACAGTCTCAGTCTTCAGTGTTAATAACACCTTAATAGCTATGTAAGTGTTCAGTCTTAATAACATCTTAATAACAGTCTCAGTCTTCAGTGTTAATAACACCTTAATAGCAATGTTAATGTTCAGTCTTAATAACATCTCATTAACAGTCTCAGTCTTCAGTGTTAATAACACCTTAATAGCAATGTTAGTGTTCATTGTTAATAACAGCCTTATTC
Source organism: Megaleporinus macrocephalus (assembly GCA_021613375.1). Lineage (NCBI taxonomy): Eukaryota > Metazoa > Chordata > Actinopteri > Characiformes > Anostomidae > Megaleporinus > Megaleporinus macrocephalus. Next base: position 3,045,110 of record CM038726.1, read on the forward strand.
CTTACTGTTAATAACATCTTAATAGCAACATTAGTGTTCAGTATTAATAACAGCCTTATTCCTCAGTGTTAATAACACCTTAATAGTAACATTAGTGTTCAGTGTTAATAACATATTTTATAAGTGTTAGTTTTCACTGTTAGTAACGTCTTAATAACAGCCTTATTCTTTAGTGTTCATAACACCTTAATATTAATGTTAGTGTTCACTGTTAATAACATCTTAATAGCAGCTTCATTGTTCTGTTTTATTAACACCTTAACAGCAATGTTAGTGGTCAGCGCTAATAACATCTTTAATAACAGTGTTAGTGTTCACTGTTAATAACATCTTAACAGCCTCATTCTTCAGTGTTAATAACACCTTAATAGCAATGTTAGAGTTCAGTGTTAATAGCATCTTTAATAACAGTGTTAGTGTTCACTGTTAATAACATCTTAATAACAGCCTTATTCTGCAGTGTTAATAGCACCTTAATTACAGCATTAGTGTTCAGTGTTAATAACATCTTTAACAGCCTTATTCTTCAGTATTAATAGCACCTTAATTGCAACGTTGGTGTTCAGTGTTAATAACATCTTAATAACAGTGTTAGTGTTCAGCGTTAACACCTTTAATAGCAGTGTTAGTGTTTTTTGTTAATAACATTTTAACAACCTCATTAATGTTCAGGTTTATCTAACACAGTTAGCATTTAGTGTTACTAACACCTTAATAACCGTGTTAGTGTTTAGCATTAATAATGTCTTAACAACAACCTTATTCTTCAGTGTTAATAAAATTTAATAGCAACGTTAGTGTTCAGTGTTAGGAACATGTTTAATAACAGTTTTAGTGTTAATAACACCTTAACATCAGCATTAGTGTTTAGCATTAATAAAACACTAATAACAGCCTTATTCTTTAGTGTTAATAAAAACTTTATAGCAGTGTTAGTGTTCAGCATCAACATCTTTAATGACAGCGTTAGTGTTTCGTGTTAATAACTCCTTAATAACCTCATTAATGTTTAGTTTTTATCAAACACCATTACAATTTAGTGCAACAAACATCTTAATAACTGTTAGTTTTCAGTGTTAATAACATCTTAATAACTGTGTTAGTGGTCTGTGTTAATAACACCTTAATAACTGGTAGTGTTCAGTCTTACTAATACCTTAATAACAGTGTTAGTGTTTAGTATTAATAACACCTTAATAACTGCATTAGTGGTCTGTGTTAATAACATCTTAATAACTGTGTTAGTGTTCAGTGTTAATAACATCTTAATAACTGTGTTAGTGTTCAGTGTTATTAAAACCTTAATAACTGTGTTATCCAGGGTATCCACAAATGCCCACTGGTTGTATATACTCAGACCATCCACTGACCATGTAGGAGCTCCACCTAAAGACTGTAGATCATCTGATTCTCTGTATACTTTATTACTCTGTTCTTTAATGATCAGGACCCCCACAGGACCACCACAGAGCAGATACTTTACATCTATAAGGTGGACCAGCAAGTAGTAGGAGTGTCTAATAGAGTGGACAGTGAATGGAATCTGATCCGCTCCCACCAGCACACCACCAGTAGTCAGTATCACTACAGTGCTGACCCACCTCCCTAATAGTACCTGCTTTGTGGTGGTCCTGTGGGGGTCCTGATCGTTGAAGAGCAGAGTAACAAGGTACCCTGATGTATGTGTTGAGCTTCACCAAACGAGGGACGTGTTATAGTTGAACGCGGCAGGTTTCTAGCCTAAGACCACCTTAGTGGATAGTAACTCTGCCTCCACTCTCTCCTCTAGCCCCTTATATCCCCTCTCTCTTTCACTCTACTCCTCTCTTCCTTCTCTCTTTCTCCCTCTCGGCCTCTTTCTTGCTGTATCCTCCTCTCCCTGTCGACTATTCCGGAGAGAGAGACAGAGCATGTGTTTGATTCTTCTCTTCATTAGCGGTTTGTGGTGTGTGTATATGTGTGTGTGAGTGAGAGAGAGAGAGAGAGAGAGAGAACGAGGGAGTGAGAGATCGATACTGGTCAGTAAGTACAGTGAAAAATGTTTGGTGGGAAAGAGGGGAAAGTAGTCATAGCAAAATTTATGGCGGCCTCGGGGGCCTTTACAAAGCTCTGTGATGTCATCAGACTCCCCAGTTTGTCCTCTTTCTCTTTTCCTCGCTCTCTCGCTCTCTCTCTGCTCTCTTCTCCTCCCACCGAGGTGCCGTCCACGCCTTCGGAGCCCCAGCGTACAGATACAGGAAAAAAACGAGTGAAGTGTTTGGAAGGAATTCTGCACTGCCTACCAGTGAATTTGGTCTGATTGTTATTACAATAATAGACCAACACAACCTATAACACAGCCTATAATACAACCTATAACACAACCTATAACACAACCTATAACACAATATAAAACACAGCCTGTAAAACAACCTGTAACACAGCCTATAACACAATATATAACACAGCCTATAACACAACCTATAACAACCTATAACACGATATATAACACAACCTATAAAACAATATATAACACAACCTATAACATAACCTATAACACAGCCTATAACACAATCTGTAACACAACCTATAACATAACCTATAACACAGCCTATAATACAACCTATATCATAACCTATAACAAAACCTATAACACAGCCTATAACACAACCTATTACACAACCTATAACACAGCCTATAACATAACCTATAACACAATATATAACACAACTTATAACATAACCTATAACACAACCTATAAAACAATATATAACACAACCTATAACACAACCCATAACACAGCCTATAACACAATCTGTAACACAACCTATAACATAACCTATAACACAGCCTATAATACAACCTATAACATAACCTATAACAAAACCTATAACACAGCCTATAACACAACCTATAACACAACCTATAACACAGCCTATAACATAACCTATAACACAATATATAACACAACATATAACATAACCTATAACATAACATATAACACAATATATAACACAACCTGTAACACAACCTATAACATAACCTATAACATAACCTATAACACAGCCTATAACATAACCTATAACACAATATATAACACAACCTATAACATAACCTATAACACAATATATAACACAACCTATAACACAACCTATAACATAACCTATAACACAATATATAACACAACCTATAACATAACCTATAACACAGCCTATAACACAACCTTTAACACAACATATAACACAACCTGTAACACAACCTATAACATAACCTATAACACAATATATAACACAACCTGTAACACAACCTATAACATAACCTATAACATAACCTATAACATAACCTATAACACAATATATAACACAACCTATAACATAACCTATAACACAGCCTATAACACAACCTATAACACAACCTATAACATAACCTATAACACAGCCTATAACATAACTTATAACACAGTATATAACACAACCTATAACACAACCTATAACATAACCTATAACACAATATATAACACAACCTATAACACAACCTATAACATAACCTATAACATAACCTATAACACAGCCTATAACATAACCTATAACACAATATATAACACAACCTATAACATAACCTATAACATAACCTATAACACAGCCTATAACATAACCTATAACACAATATATAACACAACCTATAACATAACCTATAACATAACCTATAACACAATATATAACACAACCTATAACACAACCTATAACATAACCTATAACACAATATATAACACAACCTATAACACAACCTATAACATAACCTATAACACAGCCTATAACATAACTTATAACACAGTATGTAACACAACCTATAACACAACCTATAACATAACCTATAACACAATATATAAAACAACCTATAAAACAATATATAACACAACCTATAACTCAGCCTATAACACAATCTGTTACACAACCTATAACATAACCTATAACACAACCTATAACATAACCTATAACATAACCTATAACACAATGAAATTCAGTCTTGTGACAGTTGTGGGCTGGAGGTCAGGGACCCAGTTTCGGGGCAATCGTGGGCTGGAGGTTAGGGACCTGGACTTGTGACAGTCATGGGCTAGAGTTTAGGGACGTAGACTCATGACAGTCATGGGCTAGAGGTTAGGGACGTGGACTCATGACAGTTGTGGGCTAGAGGTCAGGGACCTGGTCTTGTGACAGTCATGGGCTAGAGGTTAGGGACGTGGACTCATGACAGTCATGGGCTAGAGGTTAGGGACGTGGACTCATGACAGTTGTGGGCTAGAGGTTAGGGACCTGGTCTTGTGACAGCCATGGGCTAGAGGTCAGGGACCTGGTCTTGTGACAGTCCTGGACAGTTGTGGGTTGGAGGTTAAGGACCTGGTTTTGTGACGGTCGTGGGCAGGGACCCAGTTTTGGGAAAATCGTGGGCTGGAGTTCAGGGACCTGGTCTCGTGACAATCGTGGGCAGTCATTGGCTAGACGTTAGGGACCTGGTCTCATGACGGTTGTGGGCTAGAGGTTGGGGACCTGGTCTTGTTACAGTCCTGGTCAGTTGTGGGCTGCAAGTCAGGGACCTTGTCGTATGACAGTCGTGGACTAGAGGTTAGTGGCCTGGTCTCATGACAGCCGTGGGCAGGTTAGGGGCTCAGTTTCAGGACAGTTGTGTCCTGGAGGTCAGGGACCTGGTCTCGTGACAATCGTGGGCAGTCATTGGCTAGACGTTAGGGACCTGGTCTCATGACGGTTGTGGGCTAGAGGTTGGGGACCCAGTCTTGTGACAGTTGTGGGCTGGAGGTCAGGGACCTGGTCTTGTTACAGTCCTGATGAGTTGTGGGCTGCAAGTCAGGGACCTTGTCGTATGACAGTCATGGACTAGAGGTTAGGGGCCCGGTCTCATGACAGCCGTGGGCAGGTTAGGGGCCCAGTTTCTAGACAGTCATGGGCTAGAGGTCAGGGACCCAGTCTTGTGACAGTCACAGGCTGGAGGTTATGGACCCAGTCTTGTGACTGTTGTGGGCAGTCCTGCACAGTTGTGAGCTGGAGGTCAGGGCTGAAGGTCAGGGACCTGGTCTTGTGAAAGTCCTGGACAGTCATGAGCTGGAGGTTAAGGACCTGGTCTTGTGACAGTCGTGGGCTGGAAGTCAGGGACCTGGTCTTTTGACAGTTGTGGACTGGAGGTTAGGGACCTGGTTTCGTGGCAATTGTGGGCTGGAGCTCAGGGATCCAATCTTGTAACAATCAGTGTAACATCGTCAAGACGATGCTGTCCAGAAAAACATTGTCTCAAATTCCAACTGGATGCTCCTCTTGGATGTTTGATGGACGAACTTTTAGCACAAATGCACACCAACACCAAAACCAGTGGGAGCTTCAGGGTATTGGGGCTGCTCTGCTGTTTCAGAGGTCAATGAAAGAACAATGAATTCACCGGTGTGTCAAAACATTTTACAGGAGAATGTAAGGGCAGCAGGTCATGGCCTCAAGTTGAAGAGACATTGGGTGATGCAACAACACAACAAACACAAAGCACAAAAGTAAAGAACGACTGGAAAAGAAGAAAATGACTGAGTCAAAGTCCTGAGGGTTAACAGAGATGTAGTGTTTATGGTATGTAGGCTAACAGAGATGTAGTGTTTATGGTATGAGGGCTAACAGAGATGTAGTGTTTATGGGATGAGGGCTAACAGAGATGTAGTGTTTATGGTATGTAGGCTAACAGAGATGTAGTGTTTATGGTATGAGGGCTAACAGAGATGTAGTGTTTATGGTATGTAGGCTAACAGAGATGTAGTGTTTATGGTATGAGGGCTAACAGAGATGTAGTGTTTATGGTATGTAGGCTAACAGAGATGTAGTGTTTATGGTATGAGGGCTAACAGAGATGTAGTGTTTATGGTATGAAGGCTAACAGAGATGTAGTGTTTATGGTATGAGGGCTAACAGAGATGTAGTGTTTATGGTATGAGGGCTAACAGAGATGTAGTGTTTATGGTATGAGGTCTAACAGAGATGTAGTGTTTATGGTATGAGGTCTAACAGAGATGTAGTGTTTATGGTATGAGGTCTAACAGAGATGTAGTGTTTATGGTATGTAGGCTAACAGAGATGTAGTGTTTATGGTATGAGAGTTAACAGAGATGTAGTGTTTATGGTATGAGGGCTAACAGAGATGTAGTGTTTATGGTATGAGGTCTAACAGAGATGTAGTGTTTATGGTATGAGGTCTAACAGAGATGTAGTGTTTATGGTATGAGGTCTAACAGAGATGTAGTGTTTATGGTATGAGGTCTAACAGAGATGTAGTGTTTAGGGTATGAGGACTAACAGAGATGTAGTGTTTATGGTATGTAGGCTAACAGAGATGTAGCGTTTATGGTATGAGGGCTAACAGAGATGTAGTGTTTATGGTATGTAGGCTAACAGAGATGTAGTGTTTATGGTATGTAGGCTAACAGAGATGTAGTGTTTATGGTATGAGGGCTAACAGAGATGTAGTGTTTATGGTATGAGGGCTAACAGAGATGTAGTGTTTATGGTATGAGGGCTAACAGAGATGTAGTGTTTATGGTATGTAGGCTAACAGAGATGTAGTGTTTACGGTATGTAGGCTAACAGAGATGTAGTGTTTATGGTATGAGGGCTAACAGAGATGTAGTGTTTATGGTATGAGGTCTAACAGAGATGTAGTGTTTATGGTATGTAGGCTAACAGAGATGTATTGTTTATGGTATGAGGGCTAACAGAGATGTAGCATTTATGCTATATGCTATTCTGAGGCTCCGCTACGCTGCACATTAGCGGAACCCTGCTGAAGTCAGTTTGATGATGGAAGTCTCTGATCTCTCTTAATATTTTTCTATTTACAGCTCTGGACTGGAAAAGAAGAAAATCTGTGGTGGAATGACTGAGTCAACGTCCTGAGGTTTAACAGAGATGTAGTGTTTATGATATGAGGGCTAACAGAGATGTAGTGTTTATGATATGAGGGCTAACAGAGATGTAGTGTTTATGGTATGAGGGCTAACAGAGATGTAGTGTTTATGGTATGTAGGCTAACAGAGATGTAGTGTTTATGGTATGAGGGCTAACAGAGATGTAGTGTTTATGGTACGAGGGTTAACAGAGATGTAGTGTTTATGGTACGAGGGCTAACAGAGATGTAGTGTTTATGGTATGAGGGCTAACAGAGATGTAGTGTTTATGGTATGTAGGCTAACAGAGATGTAGTGTTTATGGTATGAGGGCTAACAGAGATGTAGTGTTTATGGTATGAGGGTTAACAGAGATGTAGTGTTTATGGTACGAGGGCTAACAGAGATGTAGTGTTTATGGTACGAGGGTTAACAGAGATGTAGTGTTTATGGTACGAGGGCTAACAGAGATGTAGTGTTTATGGTATGAGGGCTAACAGAGATGTAGTGTTTATGGTATGTAGGCTAACAGAGATGTAGTGTTTATGGTATGAGGGCTAACAGAGATGTAGTGTTTATGGTATGAGGGTTAACAGAGATGTAGTGTTTATGGTACGAGGGCTAACAGAGATGTAGTGTTTATGGTATGTGGGCTAACAGAGATGTAGTGTTTATTGTACGAGGGCTAACAGAGATGTAGTGTTTATGGTATGTGGGCTAACAGAGATGTAGTGTTTATGAAATGAGGGTTAACAGAGATATAGTGTTTATGGTATGTAGGCTAACAGAGATGTAGTGTTTATGGTATGAGGGCTAACAGAGATGTAGTGTTTATGGTACGAGGGTTAACAGAGATGTAGTGTTTATGGCACAAGGGCTAACAGAGATGTAGTGTTTATGGTATGAGGGCTAACAGAGATGTAGTGTTTATGGTATGTAGGCTAACAGAGATGTAGTGTTTATGGTATGTAGGCTAACAGAGATGTATTGTTTATGGTATGAGGGCTAACAGAGATGTAGTGTTTATGGTATGAGGGCTAACAGAGATGTAGTGTTTATGGTATGAGAGTTAACAGAGATGTAGTGTTTATGGTATGAGGGCTAACAGAGATGTAGTGTTTATGGTATGAGGGCTAACAGAGATGTAGTGTTTATGGTATGTAGGCTAACAGAGATGTAGTGTTTATGGTATGAGGGCTAACAGAGATGTAGTGTTTATGGTATGAGGGCTAACAGAGATGTAGTGTTTATGGTATGAGGGCTAACAGAGATGTAGTGTTTATGGTATGTAGGCTAACAGAGATGTAGTGTTTATGGTATGTAGGCTAACAGAGATGTATTGTTTATGGTATGAGGGCTAACAGAGATGTAGTGTTTATGGTATGAGGGCTAACAGAGATGTAGTGTTTATGGTATGTGGGCTAACAGAGATGTAGTGTTTATTGTACGAGGGCTAACAGAGATGTAGTGTTTATGGTATGTGGGCTAACAGAGATGTAGTGTTTATGGTATGAGGGTTAACAGAGATGTAGTGTTTATGGTATGTAAGCTAACAGAGATGTAGTGTTTATGGTATGAGGGCTAACAGAGATGTAGTGTTTATGGTACGAGGGTTAACAGAGATGTAGTGTTTATGGTACGAGGGCTAACAGAGATGTAGTGTTTATGGTATGAGGGCTAACAGAGATGTAGTGTTTATGGTATGTAGGCTAACAGAGATGTAGTGTTTATGGTATGAGGGCTAACAGAGATGTAGTGTTTATGGTATGAGGGTTAACAGAGATGTAGTGTTTATGGTACGAGGGCTAACAGAGATGTAGTGTTTATGGTATGTGGGCTAACAGAGATGTAGTGTTTATGGTATGAGGGTTAACAGAGATTAGTGTTTATGGTACGAGGGATAAAAGAGATGTAGTGTTTATGGTACGAGGGCTAACAGAGATGTAGTGTTTATGGTATGTAGGCTAACAGAGATGTAGTGTTTATGGTATGTAGGCTAACAGAGATGTAGTGTTTATGGTATGAGGGCTAACAGAGATGTAGTGTTTATGGTATGAGGGCTAACAGAGATGTAGTGTTTATGGTATTTAGGCTAACAGAGATGTAGTGTTTATGGTATGTAGGCTAACAGAAATGTATTGTTTATGGTATGAGGGCTAACAGAGATGTAGTGTTTATGGTATGAGGGCTAACAGAGATGTAGTGTTTATGGTATGAGTGCTAACAGAGATGTAGTGTTTATGGTATGTAGGCTAACAGAGATGTAGTGTTTATGGTATGTAGGCTAACAGAGATGTAGTGTTTATGGTATGAGGGCTAACAGAGATGTAGTGTTTATGGTATGTAGGCTAACAGAGATGTATTGTTCATGGTATGTAGGCTAACAGAGATGTATTGTTCATGGTATGTAGGCTAACAGAGATGTAGTGTTTATGGTATGTAGGCTAACAGAGATGTAGTGTTTATGGTATGTAGGCTAACAGAGATGTAGTGTTTATGGTATGAGGGCTAACAGAGATGTAGTGTTTATGGTATGTAGGCTAACAGAGATGTATTGTTCATGGTATGAGGGCTAACAGAGATGTATTGTTTATGGTATGTAGGCTAACAGAGATGTAGTGTTTATGGGATGAGGGCTAACAAAGATGTAGTGTTTATGGGATGAGGGCTAACAGAGATGTAGTGTTTATGGTATGTAGGCTAACAGAGATGTAGTGTTTATGGTATGTAGGCTAACAGAGATGTAGTGTTTATGGTATGAGGGCTAACAGAGATGTAGTGTTTATGGTATGTAGGCTAACAGAGATGTAGTATTTATGGTACGAGGGCTAACAGAGATGTAGTGTTTATGGTACGAGGGCTAACAGAGATGTAGTGTTTATGGTACGAGGGCTAACAGAGATGTAGTGTTTATGGTATGAGGGCTAACAGAGATGTAGTGTTTATTGTACGAGGGCTAACAGAGATGTAGCATTTATGCTATATGCTATTCTGAGGCTCCGCTACGCTGCACATTAGCGGAACCCTGCTGAAGTCAGTTTGATGATGGAAGTCTCTGATCTCTCTTAATATTTTTCTATTTACAGCTCAGTTAAAGGCCTTAGAGGAGTTATGAGCGCTGGAGTAGCGAGAGAGAGAGAGAGAGAGAGAGTGAGAGTGAGAGAGAGAGAGAGAGCGAGAGAGCAAGAGAGAGAGAGAGAGAGAGAGAGAGAGAGTGGATGAAAGAGAATGATGTAGATCCTGCGCTCTGCTGAGGCGCCAATACTTATTTGCTCAATTTTATTACATTCTAAAGCACTCATGGCAGAATCCCCCCATCACGCCCCCCCCCCCACCACCCTGCACATGCGGACTATGCGGCCCTCGGTTTGGGACGGAGTGAAACAGTAAGGCCGGGAGCGAGCCGAGGCAGTGGAAGTGAGAGGAGGGTAAAGAAGGAGAGAGAGAGAGAGAGAGAAGGAAAGGAAGTGTGGGAGAGGAAGGAGGGAGGTATATATAGAGGCTGGCTGCTGACGTGCTGCTGTCCTCTCAATAACACACGCTGGAAATGTCCCTCCACGTCCCTCCACGTCCCCACAGCCTTGGAACCTCACACCCTGCCACTCCTCCTGCACTCACCACGATATCTCACCCTGTAATCACCAACTAAAAAATAAATAATACAACTTTTATTTACACGTTCAGTTCCTCAGGTTAAACTATTAATTATTAAGGCCTGTATGTAAGAGATGTAGGTTGTACATTATGAAGGATAATATGTATGTAATATATATGTTATTAAGACTATTAGATGTGTGGTATGTTTATTATAAATAATTATATATATGTAGTGTATGCATTATAAAGGTTAATATAGATGTAGGCTATTCAATACCAAGACTAATATATATCTAGTATATACAATGTGAAGGCCAATATTATAAAGGTTATTAGACGTTATATATGTTACTAGGGATGTTATGAAGGTGTCAATAGAGATGTAATATAATTGTTATGAAAGGAATTATAGAGATTTACTATATATGTTGTAAAGGGGATAACAGAGATGTAATATATTTAGGTTATTAAAGTGATAATAGAGATGTAATATATTTAGGTTATTAAAGTGATAATAGAGATGTAATATATTTAGATTTGTAAGGGAATAATAGATATTTAATGTATTTGTTAGAAAGGTGATAATAGAGATGTATTATATACATTATAAAGGTGATGATCGAAATGTAATAAATATGTTATAAAGGTGATAAAATAGATGCAATATATATGTTATAAAGGTGATAATAGAGATGTACTATATATGTTATGAAGGTGATTGTATAGAATGTAATATATATATGTTTTTAAGGGGATAATAGAGATGTATTATATAGGTTATGAAGGTGATAATAAAGATGTAATATATATGTTATGAAGGGGATAATAGAGGTGTATTATATAGGTTATAAAGGTGATAATAGAGCTGTAATATACATGTTATGAATGTCATAATATAGATGTAATATGTATGTTATAAAGATGATAATAGAGATGCTCTATATATATATATATATATATATATATATATATATATATATATATATATATATATATATATATATATTATAGAGATGTACTATGTTATAAAGAGGGTTATAGGGATGTAATACATATGTTATGAAGGTGATAGAGATGTAATATATGTTATAGAGGTGATAATAGAGATGTAATATATCAGTTATGAAGGTGATAATAGAGATGTAATATATCTGTTATAAAGGTGATTATGGTGATGTATTATGTATGTTATAAATGTGATTATAGAGATGTAATATATGTTGTAAAGGCAGTTATTGAGATGTAATATGTTATAAATGTGGTTATAGAAATAACAATGTAATATATATGTTATAAAGGTGATTATGGAGATGTAATATGTTATAAAGAGGGTTATAGGGATGTAATACATATATTATGAAGGTGATAGAGATGTAATATATGTTATACAGGTGATAATAGAGATGTAATATATCAGTTATGAAGGTGATAATAGAGATGTAATATATATGATATAAAGGTGATTATAGAGATGTAATATATATGTTATAAAGGTGATTATAGGGCTGTAATATATGTTGTAAAGGCGGTTATAGAGATGTAATATGTTGTAAATGTGGTTATAGAAATAACATAATGTAATATATATGTTATAAAGAGTGTAATAGAGGTGTTCTAACTAATCATGATGAGCTGAGTCTGATGATGTGTTAGCTGCGGTTTTGATGTATGTGTCTGTGAGGAAGCTGTGCTTCATCCTCCCAGCGTGGTGATTGGTGGAGAGAGAAAGACAGATATACACCGTACAGAGAAATAAGAGAACAGCAGGACCTTCTCCTCTTCTGCTCCTCCACTGCTCAGACGCTCCGGGTGTTTACAGAGTTTGACCTTTACACTGGCTGTAATTAAGTTGAGGTCATCCGTGGTCACTGCAGGACCTTTTACTGAAGTGATGTCATAAAAGACCGCAGGAGATTTAGGACCCCCTGCAGTGACTTTCGGTCCACAGATCAAACGCCTACAGACTTCTTCTTCTCCTCCCTCCACCTACAGGGCAGCTCCATATGCATATCATATATATATATATATATATATATATATATATATATATATATATATATATATATATATATATATATATATATACATATATATATATCATCAGTGTCCAAACAGGAGCAGGTGTATCTCAGTGTCTTCACAGCAGATCAAAAACTCTCTGTACTTTATATGTCAGTCAATGGAACCAGAAGTTCTTCCAGGATCTTATGAAGCACTTCATTCGTTCATCAGGAAACTCTCACTTCTTTCTCTTTCTCCCTCTCTCTCTCTCTCTCTCACTCTCACTGTAAACAACAGCAGTTTAAACCATGTGGAAAATTAAACATCAACAAAAATAGAGATATATATTTTTCTCTGTAGAGCAACAATATATACATATACATCTCTCTCTCTCTCTATATATATATATATACATGTATACTTATACACATCTTTGTCTCTCTCTCTCTCTGTCTCTCTTTCTCTCTCTGTCTCTTTCTCTCTGTCTCTCTCTTTCTCTCTCCTCTATCTCTCTCTGTCTCTCCCTCTTTCTACATCTCTCTTTCTCTCTTACTCTGTCTCACTCTCTCTCTCTCCCTATCTTCCTCTCTCTCTCTCTCTCTCTCTCTCTCTCTCTCTCTCTCTCTCTCTCTCTCTCTCTGCAGTAGTGAACCTGCTGGGGTTGCCGTGGAGTTTGCGCAGGTTGGATACGGAGCTGTTTGAGAACGGGAAGGCGGGACGCTCGCAGGAGGAGGGAAACGACCTGGTCTCCACGGCGCAGCTCCCGACCCCCAACACCACCCACACAGGTGGGCCTTTACATGAAACAGCCCCTCATTTATAACATACTCATAACATATTTATAACACATTTATAACATATTTATACTCTGTTCTTTAATAATCAGGACCCCCACAGGACCACCACAGCACTGCATTGATACTGATGTGGTGCTGGTGTGAGTAGATCAGACACAGCAGTGCTGCTGCTGGAGTGTTTAAACACTGTGTCCACTCACTGTTCACTCTATTAGACACTCCTACTACTTGCTGGTCCACCTTGTAGATGTAAAGTCAGAGACAGTAGCTCATCTGCTGCTGCACAGTTTGTGTTCCTCTAGTTCTTCATCAGTGGACACAGGACGCCGCCCACAGGACACTGCTGTCCGGATAGTTTTGGTTGGTGGACGATTCTCAGTCCAGCACTGCCGTGTCTGATCCACTCACACCAGCACAACACACACTAACTAACACACCACCACCACGTCAGTGTCACTGCAGTGCTGAGAATGATCCACCTACCTATTAGTATCTGCTCTGTGGTGGTCCTGTGGGGGTCCTGATCATTAAAGAACAGAGTAATAAAGTATATGGTCAGAGCTCCTGTATGGTCAGTGGAGCTGGTACAGTAGACAGTGAGTGGAGATATACATGTGTGTGTGTGTGTGTGTGTGTGTATGGCGTGTACTGGGAGTGTACTGGAAGTGTGTATCACTCCGAGTCTACCATGATAATAATCTAATTAGAAACCTTTCCACACTTTAAAGTGGAGCTCACACTGAGTCCTGGCAGCTGCTCTGTATGTGTGTGTGTGAGTGTGTGTGTGTGTGTGTGTGTGTGTGGTGTGTGTGTGTGTGTGTGTGTGTGTGTGTGTGTGTGTGTGTGTGTGTGTGTGTGTGTGTCTGCACTAATTACCAGAGTTTGATTGGCGTTTAATTAATGAGGAATCTGAACACCACCAACTTAATCCGTCCCAGATGACTGTGTCCCGTAAACACTCTGCCTGTGTGCTGTGCTGTGGAGCTCTGGGCTGTTTAGTACACTGCTGCTGCTTCTGTCTGCTCACTACACACACCTGCTCACTACACACGCCTGCTCACTACACACACACCTCAATACTCACACCAGCTTACTACACAATCACCTGCTCACTACACAATCACCTGCACACTACTCACACCTGCTTACTACACATACACCTGCTCACTACACACACCTGCACACGACTCACACCTGCTTACTACACATACACCTGCTCACTACACACACCTGCTGACTACACACACCTGCTCACTACACACACTTGCTCACAACACACACCTGCTCACTACACACACACCTGCTCACTACACACACACCTGCTCACTACACACATCTGCTCACTACACACACCTGCTCACTACAGACACCTGCTCACTACTCACACCTGCTTACTACACATACACCTGCTCATTACACACACCTGCTCACTACACAAACACCTCAATACTCACACCTGCTTACTACACAACCACCTGCACACTACTCACACCTGCTTACTACACATACACCTGCTCACTACACACACCTGCACACTACACACACACCTGCCCACTACACACACACCTGCTCACTACACACATCTGCTCACTACACATACACCTGCTCACTACACACACACCTGCTCACTACACACATCTGCTCATTACACATACAATTGCTCACTACACATACATGCTCATTACACACGCCTGCTCACCACACACACCTGCTCACCACACACCTGCTCACTACACACACGCCTGTTCACTACACACACCTGCTCAACACACAGGCCTGTTCACTACACACACCTGCTCACTACACATACACCTGTTCACTACACACGCCTGCTCACTACACACACCTGCTCACTACAAACACCTGCTCACTACACACACGCCTGCTCACTACACATGCCTGCTCACTACACACACCTGCTGACTACACACACACCTCAATACTCACACCTGCTTACTACACACGCCTGCTCACTACACACACCTGCTCACTACACACACACCTCAATACTCACACCTGCTTACTACACACGCCTGCTCACTACACACACACCTGCTGACTACACACACCTGCTCACTACACACGCCTGCTCACTACACCCACACCTCAATACTCACCC
This sequence comes from Megaleporinus macrocephalus, assembly GCA_021613375.1. Classification (NCBI taxonomy): domain Eukaryota; kingdom Metazoa; phylum Chordata; class Actinopteri; order Characiformes; family Anostomidae; genus Megaleporinus; species Megaleporinus macrocephalus. Next base: position 3,060,537 of record CM038726.1, read on the forward strand.
CTGCTTACTACACAATCACCTGTACAATACTCACACCTGCTTACTACACATACACCTGCTCACTACACAATCACCTGCACACTACTCACATCTGCTTACTACACATACACCTGCTCACTACACACACCTGCTCACTACACACACCTGCTCACTACACACATTTGCTAACTACACACACCTGCTCACTACACACACCTGCTCACTACACACATACCTGCTCACTACACACACCTGCTCACTACAGACACCTGCTCACTACACACACCTGCTCACTACAGACACCTGCTCACTACTCACACCTGCTTACTACACACACACCTGCTCACTACACACACCTGCTCACTACACACACATCTCAATACTCACACCTGCTTACTACACAATCACCTGTACACTACTCACACCTGCTTACTACACATACACCTGCTCACTACACAATCACCTGCACACTACTCAGACCTGCTTACTACACATACACCTGCTCACTACACACACCTGCACACTACTCACACCTGCTTATCACACATACACCTGCTCACTACACACACCTGCTGACTACACACACCTGCTCACTACACACACTTGCTCACTACACACACCTGCTCACTACACACACACCTGCTCACTACACACACACCTGCTCACTACACACATCTGCTCACTACACATACACCTGCTCACTACACACACCTGCTCATTACACACACCTGCTCACCACACACACCTGCTCACCACACACCTGCTCACTACACACACGCCTGTTCACTACACACACCTGCTCACTACACAGGCCTGTTCACTACACACACCTGCTCACTACACATACACCTGTTCACTACACACGCCTGCTCACTACACACACCTGCTCACTACAAACACCTGCTCACTACACACACGCCTGCTCACTACACACACCTGCTCACTACACACACACCTCAATACTCACACCTGCTTACTACACACGCCTGCTCACTACACACACACCTGCTTACTACTCACACCTGCTTACTACTCATCCATGCACAGTCAGTTCAGACAGGGCTGGTGGGGAGATGTAAAGATTAATTGATCTGAAGAGGTAATTCATCTGGATTCAACCATATTATACACTATACCCACTACACTACACTATACCAACGACATTATACACTATACCCACTACACTAAACTATACCAACCACATTATACACTATACTCAATACACTATACTATACCAACCACATTATACACTATACCCACTACACTATACTATACCAACCACATTATACACTATACCCACTAAACTATACTATAGCAACCCCATTATACACTATACCCACTACACTATACCATACCAACCACATTATACACTATACCCACTACACTATACTATACCAACCACATTACACACTATACCCAATACACTATATTATACAAAACACATTATACACTATATCCACTACACTATTCTATATTAAACACATTATACACTATACCCACTACACTACACTATACCAACCACATTCTACACTATACCCACTACACTATATTATATTAAACACATTATACACTATACCCACTACACTATATTATACCAAACACATTATACACTATATCCACTACACTATACTATATTAAACACATTATACACTATGCCCACTACACTACACTATACCAACCACATTATACACTATATCCACTACACTATATTATACCAACCACATTATACACTATACCCACTACACTATACTATACCAACCACATTGTACACTATACCCACTACACTATACTATACCAACCACATTATACACTATACCCACTACACAATACTGTACAAACCACATTATACACTATACCCATTATACTATACTATACCAACCACATTATAAACTATACCCATTACACTATACTATACCAACCACATTATACACTATACCCACTACACTACACTATACTATACTATATTAAACACATTATATACTATACCCACTACACTACACTATACCAACCACATTATACACTTTACTCACTACACTATACCAACTGCTTTATTCACTATACCCACTATACTATACTATACCAACCACATTATACACTATACCCACTACACTACACTATACTATACTATATTAAACACATTATATACTATACCCACTACACTACACTATACCAACCACATTATACACTTCAATCACTACACTATACCAACTGCTTTATTCACTATACCCACTACACAGTAAAATAGAAACCACATTATACACTATACCCACTACACTATACTATACCAACCACATTATACACTATACCCACTACACTATACTATACCAACCACATTATACACTATACCCACTACACTATACTATACCAACCACATTATACACTATACCCTCTACACTATACTATACCAACCACATTATACACTATACCCACTACACTATACTATACCAACCACATTATACACTATGCGCTTTTCACCATACTATATATGTTTAATGTTTTTTACTCTTTTACTGATTTACTGGATTTGGTAAATCCAGTAGTGACCCCACACTACCACATCTTTTTAGTTTGTCTGCCCCCTTTAATGATCAGCAGCGTCGCTTAGCAGGAGTCTAACCCACTCATAGTACAGCGCTGCTAAGTCGAGCTTCGGAATGAACGACTGTCCGTTTAAACATAATAGTCGTACAGATTTGTTTACAGATACTGTCCAACACAGGATCCTAACAGCTTGGAGAACTAGGACGTCTTCATAAGAGGAACTAGAGGTTAAATAATAAAAGCACAAACAGGTCTTGGGGCCATATTGCACCATTTTTTTCCCTCCCCCCTAACAATGAGCTCGAGCTCGGCCAAGCTCAATAAATTACACTCGTCCAATAGCCCGTGGGAAGCCGCGCTGGCCGGAAAACAATGTTTGCAAACAAGGCGGCTGCAACTGTTTAAATGAGAGAGCGAACGCAAAAAAATAAGGGGGGGGGAGAAAACGACTCGTTCGCGAAATTACATCCTCTGGCAAGCGCGTGTCTCGCCATAAGAATAAATTTGCTTTGCGGCGCAGACGGGTTGTTTAGGACTGACAATGGAGGAGGAGGAGCGTTGGAGAGGAAGAGAGACGTGCTGGCCAAAGAGTTTCTGGCCAACACTGTCGGGAACTCATCCTCGGAATCAGGATGCTAAATGTACGTGGGACACTAAGCCAGCAACGCTGGGAATTCAATCAGGCCTGCCGGTTATTAATTTCCTTTGTTGTCCATTGTGCAAAAGATTGAAGACCCCCTGGTCAAGTGGTCTTCTGGATCAACAGTATACATGTACACAGCGTGTCTTACTAATTACTTCCCAGAGTCTAATAACTGGCTGATAGATGTCACTGGATTTCTCTCCTCTCCGTATAAACTGGGTGGTAGTAATCTTGGGTAACGCTTATGTAACCATTCCCCTGACCAATCACAGGGCTGACTTCTCTCTGTCCCCGCCCACACAAAGCAGTTTCAGAGTCTAACCAGCGTTAACCAGTTCCTTCATCTCTTCACTCCTGATTCCTTTATAATCACCAACACTGTTCCTTCATCACTTCACTCCTGATTACTTCATCATCACCAACACTTTTCCTTCATCTCTTCACTCCTGATTCCTTTATAATCACCAACACTGTTTCTTCATCTCTTCATTCCTGATTCCTTTATCATCACCAACACTGTTCCTTCATCACTTCACTCCTGATTCCTTCATCATCACCAACACTTTTCCTTCATCTCTTCACTCCTGATTCCTTTATAATCACCAACACTGTTTCTTCATCTCTTCATTCCTGATTCCTTTATCATCACCAACACTGTTCCTTCATCTCTTCATTCCTGATTCCTTTATAATTGCCAACACTGTTCCTTCATTCCTGATTGCTTTATAATCACCAACACTGTTCCTTTATCACTTGACTCCTGATTCCTTTATAATTACCAACACTGTTTCTTCATCTCTTCATTCCTAATTCCTTTATAATCACCAACACTGTTCCTTCATCTCTTCATTCCTGATTCCTTTATAATCACCAACACTGTTCCTTCATCTCTTCATTCCTGATTCCTTTATAATCACCAACACTGTTCCTTCATCTCTTCAATCCTGATTCCTTTATAATTACCAACACTGTTCCTTCATCTCTTCATTCCTGATTACTTTATAATCACTAACACTGTTCCTTCATCTCTTCATTCCTGATTCCTTTATAATCACCAACACTGTTCCTTCATCTCTTCATTCCTGATTCCTTTATAATCACCAACACTGTTCCTTCATCTCTTCAATCTTGATTCCTTTATAATTACCAACACTGTTCCTTCATCCCTTGATTCCTGATTCCTTTATAATTACCAACACTGTTCCTTCATCTCTTCATTCCTGATTGCTTTATAATCACCAACACTGTTCCTTCATCCCTTCATTCCTTTATCATCAACAACACTGTTCCTTCATCCCTTCATTCATACTTAGTAACAACACTTTTTTAGCTAAAGTTATAATGGACATTCAAGCTCGTACTGCTTATTTAACAAGATCAAATGCAAGGGAGCCAATCAGAGCAGATCTCATCTGCATATATCAGTCTTGAAAGCCAAATAATAAGAACAGCCAGTTTATTGTAACGGGATTAAAAGAGTTTTGTGGCGTATATACACTATAATCAGTTTTATCTGGCAGCCCACTGTGAACAATTACTGGACGCTTTACCAGAAACACCCCATTCCTGCTGAGACTGCAGCTCATTAGTGGATGCACAGTTCATGATAGCCATCCTCGAGAAAAGCAGTCTCTGACCACAGAGCCGTCTCTTGTGCTGGATGTTTTTAGGTGGTGGCAGTAGCCCACCAAGACCCATGTAAGACCTATTTGATGGTCCTATGAAGGTCTCACTCCAGTAATTAATACGATAGAAGGTTTATGGAGTTCAGTGAACATTCAGAATGTAAGGTCGTTGTATGTGTTGCGTATGTGCAGATAAGGACCCGTCACAGCGTGGGCGGGGCATTGACCGAGGTGAAGTGGACGTTGGCACTCAGCTGGTCCAGGTGATTCCTCCGGGTCAGTTCTGGAGGTTCAGCGTGGTGGTCCAACATCCAGAGTACGTCCGCTTCAACATCACGCACACGCACAGCGCTCTACTGGGAATCTATGGTAGAAGGAACCTGCCGCCCACACACACACAGGTAAGGACACATACAAACACACAAACACAGTTACAGTTGTACAGCAGTGTTCTTGATCCCTGATCCTGAAGGACAACTGTCTTTTACGTTCCCTGCTTGAATGAAGCCACTGTAACTCAAAAACATGCTCTTAATGAGCTGATTGGTTGAATCAAGTGTGTCCGAGTGAGCCAGTAACGGGATACTACTCAGCCCACTGCTCAATGGTCAACTTTCTTAATAATCTACAAAGGGATCTAGGCAGTCTTTACAACTGGGTTTTAGAAAAGTCCACTGTCCAGCCAGACTGATGGCATTATGCTGTGGGACTCCTGATGCTACTGGAAGTGTTGGCACAAGCAGTGATGCTCCCTCAACCTCTTTCGGCTTCCTCCGCCACCCACCAGATGCCACAAAGAGAGTTGCACTTGTACCTTGGGACCCTGACCCAAGGCCTCGGCCAACCGTCTTCTGGCACATGATCTATGTGTGGTTGGGAGGGCTGCTGTAAATGCCACCAGGCCAGCACATTTTCCTCATCGGCTATCCCCCCTTTTGCCATTCTTCAGGTGGGCTCCAGCCTTGCTGTGCTGCCTTTGCCACCCAACCTCGCCATGTTGCCTCACAGACCTCCGCTGGGATCTGGTCATTGAGATTATTGTGAGCTGCACTTGTAACTTGCAATCCTGACCCTTGGCCGGTGGCTCCTTTTGCTCATTCTCCAACTGGGCTCTGGCTTTGCTGCGCTGCCTTTGCCACCCACCTTCGGCATGTTGCCTCACAAACCTCCACTGAGATCAGATCTTTGTGCCACAGACACTGCAGAGAGAGCTGCACTTGTACCTTGCAACCCTGACCCTATGCCTCGTCCGACCATCTTCTGGTACTTGATGTAAGGGCTGCTGAAGGGGTCCTCTCTGGCTATCCACCCTTTCGCCATTCTCCAGGTGCACTCTAGCCTTGTTGCACTGCCTTTGCCATTCACCCCCACCATGCTGCCTCACAAACCTCCACCAGGATCTGATCATTGTGCTGCAGACCCTTTGCCTCTGCCAACCATCTCTGGTCAGTGCTGGAGGGCTGTGGTAAATGCCACCAGGTCACAGTCACTCCAGCTGGGCTCCAGCCTTGTTGTGCTGCCTCGCAGTCCTTTGCCTGATTCTGATCAACTGCGTTGGGGGTAACCATCAAGGTGGACTGTTGAGGTTCGGTTTAGTTTTAGGCTTGCGGCTCTTTGATTGGATTGTTGCTAGGCTCAGAGCAAGACCTCACGATTCCTGTTTGCGTAGCTGCATACTATCTTTATTCTTTCCACCTTGCTTTTCCGAATCCTCCTCACGCTCTGGCTGGGAGCTCCACGCTCAGTTCCAGCCGGAACGTTGCGGAAGCCGGATGATTAGGCTGACGCGCTTGCGCTCGTAATGATTTGGCATGGGACGACCTCTAGCCGCTAATTAAAGCTCGTTAGCGTGGATATCATCCCAGATTAACTATTCACATCGCTCAGGAAATTACAACCTTGTATAATTCAATTTTAAGCCTCTTGTTGCGCGCCGTTTTGCGCGCGCGCCGTCATACGTGGGCGGCGGCAAAGCAGGAGGACTGCTTAATTACGGCCTGCTAATGAAACGGCTTCTGAGCGCGTGCGTGTCAGAGAGAGAGATATTAATAAAACACGCCCACACTCGTCAGCGCACCCCCTGTGTCTTGTCGCACGCTCCTGCACACGTGCTGTGTTGTTTGTTCCAGCGCAATGACGCCCATGTGCCCGTATCTATATCCGGGAATGGATTATTCGCCGGCTCGCTGGGGCCAGGATCCAGGGGCCGCTGACTGCCCGGGGACCCAGATACTGGCAGTGACAGTTTATTAGATGAATTGTGTGGCTCTTGAATAAAATGGCTAAATAATTGAGATAAATGTTATCTGTCCTCGGGCCCCTCGTTAATCTCAGCTGTATTAATTATTGACTCGTGAGATTCCGTTGTTGTTTTCTTTTCGTGGTTCGGCTCCACAAAGGCAGATATGAACTTCATTATGAAAATTCAACAAAAGGCTGGAGAGATTAGGGGATTAGACACGTCCTCACCCCTTATATTCTTATAGAGTAGCAATATGATAAAACAGGCTTGTTCGACAAGTTTCTGTTCACGATAATCACAGTAAACAGTATGTAGCAGTGGCTAAAGTAGGAGGAGGAGGTGGAGGGAACTCAAGGACTACCTTCTCCTCCAGACATCCTTCTACTCAAGAACTAACTTGTCCTTCTACTCAAGACCTACCTACATCTCCAGACGTCCTTCAGCTCCAGCATTACCATCTCCTCCAGACAACCTACTACTACTGAAGAACTACCTTCTCCTCCAGAAATCCTTCTACTTAAGAACTACCTTCTCCTCCAGACATCCTTCTACTAAAAAACAACCTTCTCCTCCAGACATTCTTCTCCTCCAGACATCATTTTACTGAAGAACTACCTTCTCTTCCAGATGAAGTTCTACTGAAGAACTACCTTCTCCTCCAGAAATCTTTCTACTTAAGAACTACCTTCTCCTCCAGATGTCCTTTTACTGAAGAACTACCTTCTCTTCCTGATGAAGTTCTACTGAAGAACTACCTTCTCCTCCAGAAATCTTTCTACTTAAGAACTGCCTTCTCCTCCAGATGTACTTTTACTCAAGAATTACCTTCTGCTCCAGACATTCTTCTGCTCCAGACGTCCTTTTACTCAAGAACTGCCTTCTCTTCCAGATGTAGTTCTACTGAAGAACTACTTTGTCCTTCTGCTCAAAAACGAACTTGTCCTTCTACTCAATAACTACTTTGTCCTTCTACTCAAAAACGAACTTGTCCTTCTACTCAATAACTACTTTGTCCTTCTACTCAAAAACTAACTTGTCCTTCTACTCAATAACTACTTTGTACTTCTACTCAGGAACTAACTTGTCCTTTTCTCAAGAACTAACTTGTTTATCTACTCAAGAACTACCTCCTCCTCCAGACGACTTTATACTCAAGAACTGCCTTCTATTCCAGACGTCCTTCTCCTCCATATGTCCTTCTACTCAAGAACTGCCTTCTCTTCCAGACATCTTTCTACTCAAAACTACCTTCTCCTCCAGACATCCTTCTACTGAAGAACAAACTTCGTCTTCAGGCATCCTTCTACTCAAGAACTATCTTCTCCTCCAGACATCATTCTACTCAAGAACTATGTTCTTTTCCGGATGTCCTTCTACTTAAGACGTACCTTCTTCAGGCGCCTTTCTGATCAAGAACTACCTTCTCTTCCAGACATTTGTTTACTCAAGAACAACATTCTCCTCCCGACATCTGTCTGCTCAAAAATGGCCTATTTCTTCAGATGCCACTTTACGCCAGACCTACCTCCTTCTTCAGACCTCCTTCAACTCAAGAACAATCTTCTCCTCCAGACATCCTTCTACTCAAGAACTGTGTTCTCTTCCGGATGTCATTCTACTTAAGAACTACCTTCTCCTCTATGTTTCCTTCTACTAAAGAACTACATTCTCCTCCATAGTTCCTTCTACTCAAGAATTACATTCTCCCCAATATTTCCTTCTACTCAAGAACTACATTCTCCCCAATATTTCCTTCTACTCAAGAACAACCTTCTCAGGAAAGCAAACAAAAACATACAAAAATGTTGAGGTACCACTTGTATGTTAGTCGTTTGGAAAGTTATGAAAAGATATATTGTGGAATTTCTCCAAAGATGTTCTTCCAAAGATGTTGTTCACAGTAGCGGTGGTGATGGTGTTTACAGTGGTGGTGATGATGGGGTTCACAGTGGTGGTGATGGTGTTTACAGTGGTGGTGATGGTGTTCACAGTGGTGGTGGTGATAGTGTTTACAGTGGTGTTGGTGATGATGTTTACAGTGGTGGTGGTGATGGTGTTTACAGTGGTGGTGATGGTGTTTACAGTGGAGGTGATGGTGTTCACAGTGGTGGTGGTGATAGTGTCTACAGTGGTGTTGGTGATGATGTTTACAGTGGTGGTGGTGATGGTGTTTACAGTGGTGGTGATTGTGTTTCTGTGGTAGTCCTGGGAACCAAGGGTCCCAATTTCTACAACACAAACATAGACATTGGGACTATATTTTGCCCCAAAGCGCCCTGCAAGTATCCTTCCACCATTAATAGATTTTAAGGCCTGAAACATTGTAAAACAGTGTCTCAGACATCAGGCGGCATATTCATAGCCATGTCATGTAATAACGTTCTAATAACCGTAAATTCTTCAACGCCTTCCACGCCGCTTCTGCACTTAGCTCAGAAATAATGAGGACGGTGGTGTTTGAAGATGTGGATGCCATGGGGCGAGCTTGGAGGTTAAACAAATCAGTGTACATTTTTCGGTTGCCCTGCTTTGCTTTGATACAGCTTTGCACAGGGTTCTCAACGTTCCCTCACACGGCTTCATGAGGAGCAGCCGGAGATGCCGGTGCAGAGGTTCAAATACTTTTTCTTGACAAACACATTAAATCAGTAAAACCTATAGAATTGTGTATAACACCTGGGCAGATGTAGGAATTTCACATCATGCCACCCATATGTCCTCTCTAGTTTGACTTTGTGAAGCTGCTGGACGGGAAGCTGAAGCAGGAGTCTCGGAACCCTGACATTCCCAAGGTCTCTGCATCAAATGGTTTACTGAGTGCACTCCAGGAGACTGTTTTTATGGAATACCTGGACCTGGGCACCTGGCACCTGGCCTTCTACAACGATGGACGCAAAATGGAACAGGTGCTGGTGCACAGCACAGCTGTTGGTAAGAGAACTTGCCATAGATATATATATATAATTTTTCTTTATTAACTTGTAGTTTGTACGTATATGTGACCTTTGTGGTTGTGTGTGTAGAAATGATGGACGGTTGCTCCACTAACTGCAATGGAAACGGCGAGTGTGTTGCTGGTCACTGCCATTGTTTTACTGGCTTTCTCGGACCGGACTGTTCTAAAGGTACAGACACTTTGGGGGAAAATACAGTTCTACAGTTTCTCATTAGGTTGAATGTATAACTCTAAATGTAGGTATTGTACATAAACTGAGTTACAGTTTCTTATTAGGTTGAATGTATAACTCTAAATGTAGGTTCTGTAGGTTGAATGTATAACTCTAAATGTAGGTATTGTATATAAACTGAGTTACAGTTTCTCATTTAGTTGAATGTATAACTCTAAATGTAGGTATTGTATCTAAACTGAATTACCGTTTCTCGTAAGGTTCAATGTATAACTCTAAATGTAGGTATTGTATATAAACTGAGTTACAGTTTCTCATTAGGTTGAAGGTATAACTCTAAATGTAGGTATTGTATATAAACTGAGTTACAGTTTCTCATTAGGTTGAATGTATAACTCTAAATGTAGGTACTGTATATAAACTGAGTTACAGTTTCTCATTAGGTTGAATGTATAACTCTAAATGTAGGTATTGCATATAAACTGAGTTACAGTTTCTCCTTAGGTTGAATGTATAACTCTAAATGTAGGTTTTGTATATAAACTGAGTTACAGTTTCTCATTAGGTTGAATGTATAACTCTAAATGTAGGTATTGTATATAAACTGAGTTATAGTTTCTCATTAGGTTGAATGTATAACTCTTAATGTAGGTATTGTATCTAAACTGAGCTACAGTTTCTCATTAGGTTGAATGTATAACTCTAAATGTAGGTATTGTATATAAACTGAGCTGTGTATGTGTTCGTGTGTGTGTTTCAGATTCATGCCCCGTGCTGTGCAGTGGTAACGGCGAGTATGAGAAGGGGGTGTGTGTGTGTCATGTGGGCTGGAAGGGGGCGGAGTGCGAGGT
>CM038726.1:3074045-3114045 GCA_021613375.1 Megaleporinus macrocephalus
GAAGTATATATATATATATATATATATATATATATATATATATATATATATATATATATATATAGAGAGAGAGAGAGAGAGAGAGAGAGAAAGAAAGAGGGAGAAAGAGAAAGAGAGAAAGAGAGAGAGAGAGACTGTGTGTCTTCTCAGTGGTTTGTCCTGGGTTGGTGGAACTGCAGCAGTGAACTCAGTAGAAGTGATGCTGAAGCTCTTCTTCACTCCAGAACACGATTACTATCGACTTACAAAACCAGCCTCACCAAACAGCCTCGTTCCCCTAAAACACAGCGCGCCGCGCGGATATGACTGATCACTGATTAGATCTAAACAGGTCCGTATTGATCGGTGATTATGGATAACGTGGTATGTATTGATGAAAAATGATGCACATCCTCGAGGAGGAGAAGAAATCATCCAGAAACTGATAAAGAGTCTTTCTTTTCTTCTTTTAGTTACAAATCTGATTTATATCAGAGAGACAGAGAGAGAGAGAGAGATAGAGAGAGAGAGACAGAGACTAAGAGAGAGAGAGAGAGAGAGAGAGAGAGAGACACAGAGACTAAGAGAGAGAGACACAGAGACTAAGAGAGAGAGACAGAGACAGAGACAAGTAAGAGAGAGCAGTGTAAGAGAATAAAAGAGAGAACTAAGAGAGATATGAGAGAAGAAGAAAGAGAAGTGTTAGAAGCGAGAAGAGATATAGGAGAGAAAGAGAAGCAGGGAGAGAAAATGAGAGAAGAGGAGAGAGAAGAGGATCGAGAGAGAAATGTGAGAGAGAAATGAGAGAAATAAAAGAAGACAAAAATAGAGGAATAAGAGAGAGAAGAAATGAGAGAATGAAGAGAGAGAGAGAGATATTAGAGCACAAGAGAGAAGTAAGAAAAGTAAGACCAGAATTGAGAGAAGAGAAAGAGAAGCGACAGAAGTAAGAGAGAGGAATTAAAGAGATGGAGAAGCAGTGGGAGAAGTAGGAGAAATAGAGGAGTGAGAAAGAGAGAAGCAAAGAAAAAAAAGGAAGGAAAGAAAAAAGAGTGAGAGAGACGGAGAGTAGAAGTGAGAAAAGAGTGAAATAACAGAAGAGTGAAAGAGTTACAGAGAGAAAGAGAGGATGAAGGGAAGACAGTGGGCCGAGAAGGACGTGAGGATATTATGTAGGTATTAAAATTGTAATATCGTGATTAAATATGATGAATATTTAAATGCGACGGAGCCGGTCCTGCGCTGTGATTGGCCGGTCAGAAACGCCGGAGGCCCGTGACAGGCCGGCGGCTACGAGCAGGATATTATTATTCATCTATTATTATTCATCTTTTACTCATTACATTCACGAGCGCATGAATATTAACCAGCCCTCCGCCGCCCCCCGCCCGCCCGCCGCGGTTAAAGCGATACTGACCGTATTAATAAACATTTGATTCTCCACTCCTTCCGAGACCTGTCCCCATGGCGGCGGTGATGGACAGATGACTGGAGGAAGAGAAAAAAAGAGAATGTTTTAACAGTGAACGGAGAGCGAAGGGTTTAGAGAAGCGGCTTTTAACGAGTAGTTAATGAGACGATAGGCTCGACTCGAACTACGACTGTAACTCAGTTTAGATACAATACCTACATTTAGAGTTATACATTCAACCTAATGAGAAACTGTAACTCAGTTTATATACAATACCTACATTTGGAGCTATACATTCAACCTAATGAGAAACTGTAACTCAGTTTATATACAATACCTACATTTAGAGTTATACATTCAACCTAATGAGAAACTATAACCCAGTTCATATACAATACCTACATTTAGAGTTATACACTCAACCTAATGAGAAACTGTAACTTAGTTTATATACAATACCTACATTTAGAGTTATACATTCAACCTAATGAGAAACTGTAACTCAGTTTATATACAATACCTACATTTAGAGTTATACATTCAACCTAATGAGAAACTGAAACGCAGTTTATGTACAATACCTACATTTAGACTTATACATTCAACCTAATGAGAAACTGTAACTCAGTTTATATACAATACCTGCATTTAGAGTTATACACTCAACCTAATGAGAAACTGTAACTCAGTTTATATACAATACCTACATTTAGAGTTATACATTCAACCTAAGGAGAAACTGTAACTCAGTTTATATACAATACCTACATTTAGAGTTATACATTCAACCTAATGAGAAACTGTAACTCAGTTTATATACAATACCTACATTTAGAGTCATATATTCAACCTAATGAGAAACTGTAACTCAGTTTATATACAATACCTACATTTAGAGTTATACACTCAACCTATTGAGAAACTGTAACTCAGTTTATATACAATACCTACATTTAGAGTTATACATTCAACCTAATGAGAAACTGTAACTCAGTTTATATACAGTACCTACATTTAGAGTTTTTACACTCAACCTAATGAGAAACTGTAACTCAGTTTATATACAATACCTACATTTAGAGTTATACATTCAACCTAATGAGAAACTGTAACTCAGTTTATATACAATACCTACATTTAGAGTTATACATTCAACCTAATGAGAAACTATAGACTCAGTTTATATACAATACCTACATTTAGAGTTATACATTCAACCTAATAAGAAACTGTAACTCAGTTTATATCACAATACCTACATTTAGAGTTATACATTCAACCTAATGAGAAACTGTAACTCAGTTTATATACAATACCTACATTTAGAGTTATACACTCAACCTATTGAGAAACTGTAACTCAGTTTATATACAATACTTACATTTAGAGTTATACATTCAACCTAATTAGAAACTATAGACTCAGTTTATGTACAAAATCTACATTTAGAGTTATACATTCAACCTAATTAGAAACTATAGACTCAGTTTATATACAATACCTACATTTAGAGTTATACATTCAACCTAATGAGAAACTGTAACTCAGTTCATGTACAATACCTACATTTAGAGTTATACATTCAACCTAATGAGAAACTTGTTTAGTAGTTGTTAAGACCCTTTTTCCTTCTGTCTGTCCCTCTTTCTTTCTTTCTTTCTTTCTTTCTTTCTTTCTTTCTTTCTCTCTCTTTCTTCTTTCTCCGTTGCTCTTGGCAGAAGTTTGTCCGCTGCCTTGCTCTGTTCATGGTGTGTGCACTGGTGGGCGGTGCCAGTGTGAAGATGGGTGGGAGGGGCCTGCCTGTGACAGACAGGCCTGCCATCCAATCTGTGAAGAACACGGAGAGTGTAAGGACGGGCAGTGTGTGTGTCAGCCTGGCTGGGAGGGAGAGCACTGCACTATCGGTAAGAGAGCAAACGCTCTGATCTCGTAAACAACCAACGAGTAAACAATAAATATTTGAAGCTTCGCTTTGTTTTAATATCTGTCAACATGTTCTACCAGCAGTTTTACAGAAACCCTGTGCTTCCTACGCAGGACCTTATTACATGAAATGGTTATGAGTATAATGTCTGAGATGTTTTTCATGGTGGAGGGACACAAGTAGGACGCTGTGAGGAAAAAAATAGTCCCCAAAGAAAACGTGGTTTGGATAGTAAATAAAATGTGTATTTTTGTGTTGTAGACATGGTGACCCCTGGTTCCCATCAATTCCAGTGTGAACACCATCACCACCACTGTAAACACCATCACCACCACTGTAAACACCATCACTACCACTATAAACATCATCACCACCACTGTAAACACCATCACCACCACTATAAACATCATCACCACCACTGTAAACACCATCACCACCACTGTAAACACCATCACCACCACTGTAAACATCAACACCATCAACACCATCATCACCACTGTAAACACCATCACCACCCGTTTAAACACCATCACCACCACTGTAAACATCATCACCACCAGTTTAAACACCATCACCACCACTGTAAACACCATCACCACCACTGTAAACATCATCACCACCACTGTAAACTTCATCACTACCACTGTAAACACCATCACCACCACCACTGTAAACACCATCACCACCACTGTGAATATCAGCACTACCACTGTAAACACCGTCACCACCACTGTAAACACCATCACCACCACTGTAAACATCACCACCACTGTAAACTTCATCACTACCACTGTAAACATCACCACCACCACCACTGTAAACATCACCACCACCACTGTAAATATCAACACCATCAACACCATCACCACCACTGTAAACATCACCACCAGTGTAAACAACATCACTACCACTGTAAACACCATCACCACCACTGTAAACACCATCACCACCACTGTAAACATCATCACCACCACCACTGTAAAAACCATCACCACCACTGTGAACATCACCACCACTGTAAACACCATCACCACCACTGTAAACATCATCACCACCACCACTGTGAACATCATCACCACCACCACTGTAAAAACCATTACCACCACCACTGTGAACATCACCACCACTGTAAACACCATCACCTCAAAGTTGACACAGCTCTTAAAATAGGGGAAAAATTGAAAAGTAGGTCCACAGGTTCATGTGTATAACAGGAATACGCCATGTCCGTCATGTTTCCTGCCTGATGACCACTGGGATATGTTATAGAAGACCCCCATGACCCATACTTTGATCCACAGTTTCACATATACACCAGGAATACGCTATGTTCAGGGTGTTTCCTGCCCAATGACAACTATGATAGGCTCCAGCACCCCCCCATGACCCATACCTTGAGTTTACATATATACTGGGAATGCGCCATGTCCAGGTTTTTTCCAGCCCAATGACCACTGGGATAGGCTCCAGCATCCTAGCATGGCCCATACCTCGATCCACAGTTTCACATGTATACCAGGAATACGCCATGTCCAGTTGTTTCTTGCCCAATGACAGCTGGGATAAGCTCGAGTAACCCCCACAACCCATACCTTGAGTTAACATATATACTGGGTATACTCCATGTCCAGGGTGTTTCCTGCCCAGTGACAGCTGGGATAGGCTCGAGTACCCTCCCCCATTACCCATACCTTGATCCGCAATTACACATGTACACTGGGAATACACCAGGTCCAGGTTGTTTCCTACCCAATGACTGCTGGGATACGCTCGAGTACCCTCCACCATAACCCATACCTTGATCCACAACTACACATTTATACCAGGAATACGCCATGTCCAGGGTGCTTCCGGCCCGAGGACCACTGGGATAGGCTCCAGCACACCCTCAAAACCCATACCTTGATCCACAACTACACATTTATACCAGGAATACGCCATGTCCAGGGTGCTTCCGGCCCGAGGACCACTGGGATAGGCTCCAGCACACCCTCAAAACCCATACCTTGATCCACAACTACACATTTATACCAGGAATACGCCATGTCCAGGGTGCTTCCGGCCCGATGACCACTGGGATAGGCTCCAGCACACCCTCACAACCCATACCTTGATCCACAATTACACATGTATAAGGGGAATACACCATGTCCAGGGTGCTTCCTCTCCAATGACTGTTAGGATAGACTCCAGCACCCTAACCTCACAACCCGAAAGGACAGGCAGGTTCTAAGCTAAATCAATTAATGTTAATCAGTAGATTCAAATAGAAATCGTGCACTAGAATTAGCAGGAACGGGTCTTGTTTGTTTGTTCCCAGTAGAGGAGCTTATTTTTAACTCAACACAACACGTCATTTGAACAGGGGCCCCCAAACTTTAGCATACGACTGTAAACCCACATCTTCCTCGGTTCAACTGGAAGCTAGAAGTCGGTAAACACGTTCGTTTCTGGCTGTGGGCAAATGTACCTAATTATGAAATCTTTCTGAAAGTTCTCGAAATCATGGCATGCTTACACACATTAGACCTGTAGTGTTAATATGAGCTCTCTCGTTTTCTTTCTCTCTCTCTCTCTCTCTCTCCTCCTACGTCTCCCTCTTTTCTATTATTGAACTGAAAGACTCTGAATTAAGCCGAGAGTTCGTCGCCAGAACAGAACGCGGCGTCACCAGGGAATAATATTCGCTCAAGGCAGCCACACACTTGGCAAGGAACGCAGAGAACTTTTCAAACTTAGAGGCGCGCCGGAGCCGGTCTCCTTGGAGACTCCTTCAGAAAGCTTTTTTTAAACGTGCGGCTTTTGTTTGCTCAGTGTTGGGTTTAGTCGCCTCTGACTCGGGTAGTGCCGCAAAATTGTTTCTTCAGAAGCTTCTCGGTGCGTCTGTGCATCTTCTTACGCCGTAATCTAATCGAATAAATATGCTCTCTCTCTCTTTCTCTCTCTTTCTCTCTCTGTAGCGCATTACCTGGATTTGCTCGATAAAGGTAAGCCACCCCGACACAACGTCTCGATAAACAGCTCAGGTTTCCTTTTTACCTTACAATTCTCCCATCAAAACGAAGAAATAAACAGCTCCAGTGTGAGAAACACAGTCGCCTTTGTCTGATTATACAGTTGCATGCAACCGCTCTTGCAACCCCCGTCCCAAAGTTCGACCCTATCCTGATTCCTGAAGTGAAACCAGAGCAGCTTCCACAATGCTTTGATATTCTGGAAAAAAATTGGAGAGACAACGGTACCTAACAATGTTTGGACAAGCTTCCGGTTGTAACGTCTCAGGGTCTCAAAGGACTTCTTGAAACTTGGGTAGGCAAATTAGGAATTGTGTGCAAGGGGGGCTATAAACAAGGTATCCTGCTACTGGCTGCTTCAGTCAGGACAGCGTCGGTTCAGTAATCGGCCAGTCATGATTATACAGTTGCATGCAACGCTCATGCAACCCCCGTCCCAAAATTGCACCCTATCCTGATTCCTGAAGTAAAAAGTGAAAACCAGAGCAGCTTACGCAATGCTTTGATGTCCTGGGAAAAAAATAGGAGAAACAATGGTACCTGAGAATGTTTGGACAACCTTCCTGTTGTACCATCTCAGGGTCTCAAAGGACTTCTTGAAACTTGGGTAGGCAAATTAGGAATTGCGAGCAAGGAAAGTGCAAGGAAAGCTATAAACAAGGTATCCTGCTGCTGTCTGCTTCAGTCAGGACAGCATCAGTTCAGTAATTGGCCGGTCATGATTATACAGTTGCATGCAACGTTCTTGCAACCCCGTCTCAAAATTACACCCTATCCTGATTCCTGAAGTGAAAACCAGAGCAGCTTTCCGCAACGCCTTGATGTCCTTGAAAAAATTCGTAGAGACAACGGTACCTAAGAATGTTTGGACAAGCTTCCTGTTGTAACATCTCAGGGTCTCAAAGGACTTCTTGAAACTTGAAACAAAGTGGTACTACAGTGACTCACTATCACCTCTTTAGGTACAAAGTGCTACTACAGTGACTCACTATCACCTCTTCAGGTACAAAGCGGTACTACAGTGACTCACTATCACCTCTTCAGGTACAAAGTGGTACCACAATGACTCACTATCACCTCTTCAGGTACAAAGTTGTACTACAGTGACTCACTATCACCTCTTCAGGTACAAAGTGGTACTACAGTGACTCACTATCACCTCTTCAGGTACAAAGTGGTACTACAGTGACTCACTATCACCTCTTCAGCTACAAAGTAGTACTACAGTGACTCACTATCACCTCTTCAGGTACAAAGTGGTATTACAGTGACTCACTATCACCTCTTCAGGTACAAAGTGGTACTACAATGACTCACATGATACAAAGACATCTTTAACACATCTTTAATGTTATTTCTTCACAATCTGTTGATAAATGTAGTTTAATTTGTAGTGTTTATCAGTTATGTTATGGAATTGTGTAGCAGCCAGTGGAACAGGAACCACTGCACAGAAAAAATGTGACACTGTCAGTCAAGATAATGAAGCTGAGAACATTTTGTCTGTCTCTCTCTCTCAGACGCCTGTCCCGGTCTGTGCAATGGGAATGGTCGTTGTACTCTGGAGCAGAGTGGGTGGCACTGCGTTTGTCAGTCCGGCTGGAGTGGCCCTGGCTGTAACGTTGTCATGGAAACGCAGTGCAATGACAGCGGGGATAACGATGGAGGTAAAGGGGCAGGAACAGAAACACAGAAGATCTTTAATTAGATTATGAGGGGGACATGTATCATTGGGAGTCCTTAATTACAAAAGGGGCGGGGCCTGTGGGTAATTGATGAGAGTCGTTAATGAGGTATTCTGCGCCTCAGTTCTTTTTCTCATACATGAGCACGTGTGTGAGGAACCACACACAACATGGGAAGGTCACAACAAACAATTAGATCAGGGGGTGGAGCCTGTGTCAATTACTGAGTGTCGTAAATTAGACCGGAGGGGGCGGGGCTGAGCTGGGCTGTGTGAATTACTGAGAGTCATTCATTAGTTCAAGAGGTGGAGACTGAGGGTCATTAGTTAGATTAGGGTGGGCCTTAGGGTCAGTAGTTAGATCGGGATGGGGCCTGAGGGTCATTAGTTACATCAGGGTGGGGCCTTAGGGTCATATATTTGATCAGGGTGGGACCTGAGGGTTATTAGTTAGATTGGGGTGGGCCTGAGGGTCATTAGTGTGAAACATTGTGAGTAATTAATTAGATCAGGAGGCGGAGCCTAATCTAATTGGTCTACATCTCTCTCTCACTACACCCTCCTCTCTCTCCATCTCTCTCACCATGTCTCTCTCTCTTTTAATCTTTTTCACCATATCTCTCTCTCTTTCTATCTCTCTTACTGTCTCTCCCTCCATCTCTCACTACGTCCTCCTCTCTCTCCATCTCTCTCACCATGTCTCTCTCTCTCCATCCCTCTCACTGTCTCTCTTTCCATCTCTCGCTACGTCCTCCTCTCTCTCCATCTCTCACTACGTCCTCCTCTCTCTCCATCTCTCTCACTGTCTCTCTCTCCATCTCTCACTACATCCTCCTCTCTCTCCATCTCACTCACCATGTCTCTCTCTCCATCTCTCTCACAATGTGTCTCTTTCTATCTCTCTCACTGTCTCTCTCTCTCCATCTCTCACTACGTCCTCCTCTCTCTCCATCTCACTCACCATGTCTCTCTCTCCATCTCTCTCACAATGTGTCTCTTTCTATCTCTCTCACTGTCTCTCTCTCTCCATCTCTCACTACGTCCTCCTCTCTCTCCATCTCTCGCTATGTCTCTGTCTTTTTCTCTGTATCTCTTTCTCTCTCTCTCTCTCTCTCTCTCTCTCTCTCTCTCTCTCTCTCTCTCTGTATGGGTTAGTGAGCTGAGGATAGGGAGCCGGTTGGCTGATTTTGGCTCCTCTCCTGCAGCTCCTTAGGGCTTATACTTCACACACACACACACACACACACACACACACACACACACACACACACACACACACACACACACACACACACACACCACTTAAACAGAGTACCCACACCTGCACTCAGAGAGTGAGTCTAGTGGCTCACCTGTGAGCAGCACACTTACATCTAAGTAGGCTATACGAAGACAAATGTGTGTGTGTAAGTGTCTCTGTGTGTGTGCGGTACTTGAACGTCTTTGACAGGTCACCATGCATCAATCCTGAGTCCCGAAAAGCAGTATAACCACCGTAATGGGGACTAAGGGTCAAATGTCTCCACCAGAGGTCCCCAAACTGTTAGGACTGTTTAGTTTTACTGTCTTTCTGGGGACTTGTTTTTTTTCCCTGTTTCATTTTTGTAGTCGACTGCAAAGCAACAATCAGCACAAACACCAAACACCAGTCGTATGAACAGCGTGTGGTCCTCACATTTGTGTGTGTGTATTTGTATTTGTATTTACTCCTCTTGTGGGGACCGAATGTCAAACATACCACATGTCCCCACAATGCTAGACAAAAAACATGTGTGTGCATGTGTGTTACAGACGGTTTGGTGGATTGTGTGGATCCGGACTGCTGCACCCAGCAAGTGTGTGCGAGCTCTCCTCTCTGCCAGGGGTCACCGGACCCCCGTGACATCGTCCAACAGAGCCACGCCCCCTTTGGACCACGCCCCTCCCTGCAGTTCTTCGAGCGAGTGCAGTTCCTCATCGGGAGAGGCAGCACACACATGCTGCCGGGGGATCTGCCCTTCGACAGCAGGTGACCCATGCGCAACATGATGCTTATAGCCACCATTGGAACAAAACCAACAACATTTTTTAATTTTTTACCTACTTTTAAAATATTTCTTGTTCTTTACATTGTGTGTGAATTTCATGACCAGTGGACCATAAGAAATTACCCAGTCGACACGGGTAACAAAGACTAACTAGTCAATCCGCCGGAAGGGCTACTGTAGTACCAGTCACTGAAAGGTTTAATGACGGTTAATAATGCATCTCTTTGCATGGAGCTGCGTAGCTGCAGACCGGTCAGACTGCCCATGCTGACCGCTGACCCCTGGCGAAAAGCATGCAATGGGCCTGCAAGCTTCAGAACCTTTGGAGCAATAGAAGAAGGTTGCTTTGTCTGAGGACTCCCGTTTTCTGGGTATGTACTGGTACTGGGATGCACTGTGGGAAGAAGGCAAGCCAGTGGCTGCCCTGGTCTAGCATACTCATGGATGTCAGTGCCTGAACATTGTTGCAGACCAGCCTCATTGAAGATGTTATTCCCTGAGGCATCTACACACGTTGTTTGGGAAGAGTTAAAGGTACTGCCCTGGCTTCCAAATTCCCCAATCTCAATCCGGTCCAAGACCTGTAGGGTGTACTTGAATGATCTGTGGCAGGTCCACCTCCACCTCTGATCTGCTGTTCATGTCTCGTGACCAGACAACACAGGGCAACTTCAGAGGTCTTGCGGTGTCTGTTCCTTGGTAGGTTATGTTAAGCTCTGTGTTCAACTTCTCTGTTAACAACTCTCCGTAAGCATTTAGGAATTGAGGGGATGTTTGCTGTAGTTCTGAAAGCGAAATGTTTCCCTTCTTGCTTGACGTTGGATTTCACCTACCCTACACCTTCCCTGAAAAAGACATTGTCTGGATGCAGCATACGTTGCTCCAAAACCTATATATACCGTTCAGCAGTATTGGAAGTTCACAGATGTTCAGGGTTGAACTGTGTGCTGATAATATGTCGGATGGTCTCCTCTTTAGCCTGGAGGATCCATGGTTTCCAAAAAGAATTCCAAATTTTGATTCCACATGATAGTTTTCCGCTTCTCCTCAGTCCATCTTAACTGAGCTCGGGCCCAGAGAAGGTGGTGGCAAAGTTTCTGGATCTGTTTATATCTTGATTCTTCTTTACATGGCAGAGTTTTAGCCTGTGTTAGTGGAGCACTGATGAATTGTGCTGATGGTGTTGGGAAGTATTTCTGAGCTCAAGCAGGGACTTCCCACATTCTGAGGGTCCGAAAATCATCATCCAATACTGGTTCGGGTACTTGTGTACAGAGATTCTCTAGATTTTCTGAATCTTCTAATAATAGTATGTAGTTCACTCTTGGTGATTATTCCATCTCTTTACTTCTAAAAGAGTTCCACTCTTTGGGAGCATCTTTACTACCCAATCAGGTTACTGTTACCAATTAACTTAATTAGCTGTAAAAATGTTTTTTATCGTTACAGAACAGCCATCTGTTGTTGGTCCTCTCCAATTCTTTAAAAACATGTGACTCCTTCAAATCCACAATGGGCACATGTTTTTTTAAACAATATTTTCAATATTTGATATGTGGTCTATTAATAAATGCACATAATTCGTTTTTAGTTTTAAGTTATAAATATCTGTGGTTGCCATAGGAGAAATCGCAACGTCCTCCAGCTCATTCTGGGAAATCCTGAGCCATTCCAAGGCCAGCTTGGTGATATGTTCCCTCCAACAAATCCTGGGATAACCTCAGGGTCTCTTCCCGGTTGGCCATGCCTGGTAAACCTCTAACTGGTGGCGACTGGGGTGCATCCAGATCAGATGCCCGAACCACCTCAACTGGCTTCTTTCAATGTGGAGAAGTAGTGGCTCTGATCTGAGCTCTTCCTGGATGGCTGAGCCCCTCATTCTATCAAGTGTGGCATGCTGCCCTGCGAAGAATTGTCATTTCCACTGCTTGTATCTGTGATCTTATTCTTTCGGTCATTAGCCAAAACTCATGACCACAGGTGAGTGTGAGGATGTAGAATGACCGGTAAACAGAGGGCTTTGCCTTGTGGCTCAACTCTGTCCTCAGCTCACTACAGTCTGGCCCAGGGACTGCATCATTGCTGCCACCTGTCCTAGCTTGCGGTTGATTTCATGATCCCTGTTCCCATCACTCATGAACAAGACCCAAGAACTCCACCTGGGGCAGGTCCTTTCCCTTACCCAGAGGGGGCATACCCTCTTTCCTTACCCACAGGGGGCATAACCTCTATTCTTAACCAGAGGGGGCATACCCTCTTCCCATACCCAGAGGGGGCATACCCTCTTTTCTTACCCAGAGAGGGCATACCCTCTTTCCTTACCCAGAGGGGCCATACCCTCTTCCCTTACCCAGAGGGGGCATACCCTCTTTCCTTACCCAGAGGGGGCATACCCTCTTTTCTTACCCAGAGAGGGCATACCCTCTTCCCTTACCCAGAGAGGGTGTACCTTCTTTCCTTACCCAGAGGGGGCATACCCTCTTCCCTTACCCAGAGAGGGCATACCCTCTTTCCTTACCCAGAGGGGCCATACCCTCTTCCCTTACCCAGAGGGGGCATACCCTCTTCCCTTACCCAGAGAGGGCATACCCTCTTTCCTTACCCAGAAGGAACATACGCTCTTTTTCTACCCAGAGGCGGCATATTGTCTTTTTTTGGAACAGGACCATGGATACATATGTATGTAGGGATTTTCCTGATCCTGCTATTCCTGTTTCTCCCTGGTTTTAGTGTGAATGACTTCCGTATTGAAGGTGCAAATTTTGCTGCGCTCTTCTTTTCATTTTATTTTCATTCGTTTTTTTGTCTGCAGTAAAGAGGGTGTTCATTTGTTTTTGCAGGAAAAGAAAGTCACTTCATGGCTCCTTTTATTGTTTTTTGTCAATCTGTCTCACTTACCCACCTGCTCTGTCTCTCTCTCTCTTTCTTTTTCTTCCTCCAGTCGTGTTTGTGTGATCCGAGGACAGGTGTTATCATCTGATGGAACGCCTCTGGTTGGTGTGAACGTTACATTTCAGCAGAATCCAGAATACGGATACACACTGAGCCGGCAGGATGGCAGGTTAGAAAGAAAAAGACAGGAAACATCGCCCATTCTACTGAACAGCTCTAGAGTCAGAGCCGTAACCACATTTCAGACTGAAATCCTTTACAAGGTCCTGTAACTTAATTAGGTCCACTTTATCAAAGCAAGTGACTAAACGTCAATCATTACCAATACAAGCATGACGCTACGCAGCCTTTTACAAATGTTTCAGTGGTGACTGTTTCAGGGGTGACAATTGGAGCTCATTTTGAGTAGAACATCAAAGCGTTAGCCTGTACATGACTAGCAAGCCCAGCTTTGAACAGCTGTGTTTTGAAAATCTCTGTTTCAGTAATGACAGTCCTTAATGTGTCATAATGATTTTCAGATTTTGGGACACATTTGCTTCCAAACAGTGCCCACCATGTTGGACAGGGACACAGGGGCGGGGTAAAATAAGGCTCCACCCACAGACTAATCCCTATGGGTTTCCGTAATGACATGAAAAGGTGTTGCTTATATGCCACAGCTATCCATAAGTGGGAGGCCAGGAGAGGGAAATGCCTTGTAGGGTTTATAAGAAGTTCAGAGGACCCAGTTCCACTGCTCCACAGCCCAAAACTGAGGGGCTTCATATGCCCAAGACCACCCTTGGCACAGGCTGCTGTAGCCCTGGGTTCATATGTGGCTGTTCCAGAGGGTCCCAGAGTCTAGTCTAGTAAAACCCTGATTAGACAACAAGGTATCCATAACAATCAAAAACTTTAATTACTTTTCCTGTTCTGCAGTTTCGACCTGCTGGCTGTGGGGGGCGTGTCCGTCACCCTGCTGTTCCAGAGAGCCCCCTTCCTCCCCCAGACGCGCTCAGTCTGGTTGCCGTGGAATCAGTTTGTTGTGCTGGGAGGGGTCATGATGTCCCGCTCGGAGCCCCGTCCCCCTGTCTGTGACGAGAAGAACCTGATTGGCCCCAATCCCACCGTTCTCCCCGCCCCTCTCACACGATTCGCTGGGAACTGCCAGGAGAGAGGACCGGTGATACCTGAGCTCCAGGTTAAAGCCCCGCCCCTTTTATGATCACCTGCAAAGTGACTGCAACATTCAGTCACACTGGAGTTGTAAACTTGTCCAGAACTGGAGGACATCCTCTATTTCGTCTCTCTCTGTCTGTCTTTCTTTCTGTCTTTGTCTCTACTCTCTTTTCTGTCTCTTGCGCTCTGTCTTTCTCAATTCTTTCTCATGCTTTCTCTCTTCTTTCTCCATTATTTATCTCTCTGCTCTGTCATTTCTCTCTCTTCTTTCTCTCTCTTTCTTGCTGTTCTCCCTTTTTTCACCTTCTCTCCAATCTCTTCTCTCACTTCTTTCTCTTTTCTCACTGTCTTCTCCTTCTTTTTCACTCTTTTTCTACTCTCTTTTCTCTCGGTGCCTATCTTTCTCTCTCTTGCTCTCTTGCTCCCTCTCTCTGTTTCTCTCTTTCTCTTGGTCTCTTTCCCTCTCTCTTCTTTCTCTCTCTCTTTTCTCTCTACTTCCTTGTTTTTCTTCTTTGTCCCTTCTCCATGTCTTCTCACTGTTTCTCTCGTCATTAACTGTCTTGCCCTCCTTTCTCTCTCTTCTCTATCTCCACTCTCTAATTTCTCTCTACTCTGTTTCTCATCTTTTTCTTTTGTTTTTCTTTACTTTCTCTTCTCTTGCTCTCACACACTCTTTCCTTCACTCTATCCACTCTCTCTATCTTTCCCTCTCTGTTCTTTTGTTTCTCTGGTGAATTATGAATCTGTGAATTATTATTATTTTCTTCAAAAGGGTTTAAAGTAAAAAGCTCTCTCTCTCTCTCTCTCTCTCTCTCTCTCTCTCTCTCTCTCTCTTTCTCTCTCTCTCTCTCTCTGTGTCTCCAGGCAGTGCAGGAGGAGATAGAGATTGCTGGGAGTTTCCTGAAGCTCAGTTATCTCTCCACTCGTTCTCCTGGCTATCGCTCTCTCCTGCGTGTGATCCTCACTCACTCCGTGGTGCCGGTGGGTCTGGCTAAAGTCCACCTGTTGGTCAGTGTGGAGGGGACGTTGGTCACTAAGTGGTTTCCTGCCTCTCCAAACCTGATCTACGTGTTCTCCTGGAACAAAACCGACGTCTATGGACGGCAGGTCACCGGACTGGTGCAGGCGCAGGGTCAGTGTGTGTGTGGATGTGTGTGTGCTTGTATGGGTGTGCATGAGTCTGTGTGCATGGGTGTGTAGGTGTGTTTGGTTGTGTGTGTGTGTGTGTGTGTGTGTGTGTGTGTGTGTGTTTGGGTGTGTATGTGCATGGGTGTGAGTGTGTGTGTGCGTTGATGTGTGTGTGTGTGTGGATGTGTGTGTGTGTGGGTGTGTGTGTGTGCGTTGGTGTGTGTGTGTGTGGGTGTTTGTGTCTGGGTGTGTATGTGCATTGGTGTGTGTGAGTGTATATGTGCATTGATCTGTGTGTGTGGGTGTGTATGTGCATTGTGTGTGTGTGTGGGAGGGTGTAGGGGTGTGTGTCTGGGTGTGTTTGGTTGTGTATATGTGTGTGTGTGGGTGTGTGTGCATTGATGTGTGTGTGTATGTGTGTGTGTGTGGGTGTGTTTGGTTGTGTATTTGTGTGTGTGTGTGTATGTGCATTGATGTGTGGGTGGGTGTGTAGGCGTGTGTGTGCTTGTGTGTTTGGGTGTGTATATGTTTGTATGTGTTTGTGTTGGTGTGTGTGTGTGTGTGTGTGTGTGTGTGGGTGTGTCTGGTTGTATATATGTGTGTGTGTATATGTTCCTGTGATCTGGTTCTAGAGTGAAACACTGTTTGTTTTGTTGAGCTCATGAATAATTCGCTGTGCTCTGCTCTGATTGGCTATTTTACCGCAGTGATGATCACAAACAAGCAACATAGACCAAACAGTAAATAATGTAAATAAATGTAAATAAGCTCCGCACACATACTATTTAGTTAGCTATACTAGTTACTCTGAGCTGCTAGTAGTAACGTTACCTGTACTAGCTCCTCTCTTTGATCTGGACATCAAACACAAAGTAGATGAAAGGTGTCTCTATGGAACTTTCAGTTGAAGATGATCTTCTTCAACCAGCACACAGTGATCCACTCACACAGCATGGCTGCTACTTCCAGTCACTGTTGTGGTTGTGGTGCTAATAAAGGTGGAGCTGCTCGTCTCTTCAGTCTCTTCAGTGTTGAACGCTGAGCTGAAGCTGCTCCATGGTGTCCGAGTGTTGGAGAAACTGTCCGGAGTGAAACGCACAGACTGCAGAGTTAAAGATGTTCAGGATTCTGTTAAAGATGTTGGAAGTTCAGCAGCTGGTTTTAGGAATTCTCCGTTCCACCTTAAACGCTGCTGTGGTTCCATTCTGGCGATTGTACGAGCTGCAGTGTTTAAGGTGGAACATTAGATGAAGAATGTGGAGAAGAGGAACTTCTGGTTTAAAGATCAACATGTAGCTCTGACAGTTGGGTTGTTTGTTGGGTCGTTCCCTTCACAGCCTGGAACGCTGGATTTCTCCACCACCGTTCTGATTGCTGGTTGTTGTTGTGGTTGAGTGTAAATGTTCTGGTTGCTGGTTGGTGTTGTGGTTGTGTGTAAATGTTCTGGTTGCTGGTTGGTGTTGTGGTTGTGTGTAAATGTTCTGGTTGCTGGTTGGTGTTGTGGTTGTGTGTAAATGTTCTGGTTGGTGTTGTGGTTGTGTGTAAATGTTCTGGTTGCTGGTTGGTGTTGTGGTAGTGTGTAAATGTTCTGGTTGCTGGTTGGTGTTGTGGTTGTGTGTAAATGTTCTGGTTGGTGTTGTGGTTGTGTGTAAATGTTCTGGTTTGTGTTGTGGTTGTGTGTGAATGTTCTGGTTGCTGGTTGGTGTTGTGGTTGTGTGTAAATGTTCTGGTTGGTGTTGGGGTTGTGTGTAAATGTTCTGGTTGCTGGTTGTTGTTGTGGTTGTGTGTAATTGTTCTTGTTGCTGGTTGGTGTTGTGTGCAAATGTTCTGGTTGGTGTTGTGGTTGTGTGTAAATATTCTGGTTGCTGGTTGTTGTGGTTGTGTGTAAATGATCTGGTTGCTTGTTGTTGTTGTGGTTGAGTGTAAATGTTCTGGTTGCTGGTTGTTGTTGTGGTTGTGTGTAAATAATCTGGTTGCTTGTTGTTGTTGTGGTTGAGTGTAAATGTTCTGGTTGCTGGTTGTTGTTGTGGTTGTGTGTAAATGTTCTTGTTGCTGGTTGGTGTTGTGGTTGTGTGTAAATGTTCTGGTTGCTGGTTGGTGTTGTGGTTGTGTGTAAATGTTCTGGTTGCTGGTTGGTGTTGTGGTTGTGTGTAAATGTTCTGGTTGCTGGTTGTTGTTGTGGTTGTGTGTAAATGTTCTGGTTGCTGGTTGTTGTTGTGGTTGTGTGTAAATGTTCTGGTTGCTGATTGGTGTTGTGGTTGTGTGTAAATGTTCTGGTTGGTGTTGAGGTTCAGGGTGTGTACAATTCTGAGTACTGAACTCTCAGTATTTGTGTGTATGTGTCCAGTCTCAGTGGGGTTCGAGTATGAGTCGTGTCCAGACTTTATCATCTGGCAGAAGCGGATGGTGCAGCTGCAGGGATTCGAACTGATCTCCTCTCACCTGGGCGGCTGGGCACTGGACAAACATCACACCCTCAATGTGGAGAGCGGTAAGACGATAAGCCCGCCAGAGCTCAAGGGACCACCGGTCACTTTAGACTGGACTGTGAATGGTTAACCTTGAACTTCCTCTCTCTCTCTGTAGGAATTCTTCACAAAGGGGACGGCGAGAATGTCTTCGTTTCCCAACAGCCCCCACTCATCGCTACAGTGATGGGGACAGGGGCGGTGCGTCCGATCGCTTGTCCGAGCTGTAACGGCCCGGCATCTGACCGGAAACTCTTCGCTCCCGTGGCCCTGGCGTGCGGATCAGACGGAAGCATTTACGTTGGAGACTTCAACTTTATCCGGAGAATTCTGCCCAACGGGTACACCGTCAGCCTCCTGGAGCTCAGGTCAGTCCCAGATTCCACACGGTGGACCTAGCAGGTCAATGAAGCCAGGGATAAAAGAATGTTCCTGGATTCTGGCATTCCTATGTGATTTCTGGTTGGATACCGATCTACAGCAGTTTAGCTTGCGTCTGTATTTGTGGACCAAATCTGTCATGAATGCGGTCGGGCTAGGTTTGGGCAGAGGACCCAACCGTACCCATGTCCATTTGAGCCTCATGTGGGTTTTATGTGTGCTTGTAGTGGTGTTTTGATCGATGATACATGGACCCCAGTTTGGATCTCAGTTGGGTTCTATCTTTGAGCCCCCATTGGGGATAAATTTGAGCCTCAGTTGGGTTATGACTTTGGGTCCCAGTTGAGTTCCAACTTCAGGCCCCAGTTGTGTTCTAACTTTGGCTCCCATTGGGTTCTAACTTTGGGCCCCAGTTGGGTTCTAACTTTGAGCCCCAGTTGGGAATAACTTTGGACCCCAGTTGGGTTATGACTTTGGGTCCCAGTTGGGTTCTAACATTGGGCCCAGTTAGAAATAACTTTAAGCCCCATTTGGGTTATGACTTTGGGTCACAGTTGAGTTCCAACTTCAGGCCCCAGTTGTGTTCTAACTTTGGGTCCCAGATGAGTTCTAACTCTGGGCCCCAGTTGGGTTCTAACTTTGGGCCCCAGTTGGGCTTCAGTTGTAGGCCCTGGTTAGGCTAGTGCTGGGGGCCCAGCTGGTTTACAATCAAAAGAATTATTAGGATGGGTTCTAACTTTGGGTCCCAGTTGGTTTATAACTTTTGGCCCAGTTTGGAATAACTTTGAGCCGCAGTTGGGTTATGACTTTGGGTCCCAGTTGAGTCCTAACTTCAGGCCCCAGTTGTGTTCTAACTTTGGGTCCCAGTTGAGTTCTAACTTCAGGCCACAGTTGTGTTCTAACTTTGGATTCCAGCCGGGTTCTAACTTTGGGTCCCTGTTGGGTTCTAACTTTGGGCCCCAGTTGGGCTTCAGTTGTAGGCCCTGGTTAGGCTAGTGCTGGGGGCCCAGCTGGTTTACAATCAAAAGAATTATTAGGATGGGTTCCAACTTTGGGTCCCAGTTGGTTTATAACTTTGGGCCCAGTTTGGAATAACTTTGAGCCCCAGCTGGGTTATGACTTTGGGTCCCAGTTGAGTCCTAACTTCAGGCCCCAGTTGTGTTCTAACTTTGGGTCCCAGTTGAGTTCTAACTTCAGGCCACAGTCATGTTCTAACTTTGGGCCCCAGTTGGGCTACAGTTGTAGGCCTTGGTTAGGCTAGTGCTGGGGGCCCAGCTGGTTTACAGTTAAAATAATTATTAGCATGGGTTCTGACTTTGGGTGCCAGTTGGGAATAACCTTGGGCCTTGGTTGGGTTATAACTTTGGGCCCCAGTTGGGCTACAGTTGTAGCCCCGGCTAGGCAATTGCTGGGGGCCCAGCTGGTTTACAGTTGAACGTCAACCTCACTACTAGGGTTACACACTGCTCTGTTAATTGTAATACATTGTAAATGGTAATATACAGCAGAATGACAGTTCTAGACTTCTAAGACAGTCCGAGGAAAAGAGAAGTTGAACTCGGAGCCAAGCTTTTTCTGGTTTTCCATGTGGCTTGTTCTGTTGCCGAGCACCGTTTTTCACTCTGGAACAGCAGGTCGTCTAAACTCGTCTCGCCGTTCTTGTAGAACCAACGCTAATCTACATTTGTTGACACAGTCTCTTGGAATTCTTGCACCATAAACCAAAAGTGAGACTCTTTGTTGATCAGCCTTTTAGTAGCCATGTTGTTTATTCGATGGTAAATAACGTTGTTGTCTTTTATTAGCTCGCAAATCCTTTGGTCGTTTACGAGCTTGTAAGCAACGCTGATTTGTTAGCTTTCCATTAGCTCACAAATAAAAAATCGCATTTATTAACGCGCCCGCGACTCATTCGTGGCCCGTCTGTAAACGTGACCAGACGCAGAGAGCTAATGAGAGTCATGTTTAAACCCCAGCCCCACCCCCACACCATCCGACAATCACTGGGCTTTACGAGCCTGTATGTGAAAGATGTCTATAAAGCTAATTGATTGGAGTCTAATAAAATAAATTAAGGTATTCCGTTCTAATTGAGGGCGCGTCTTGATCCGACTGTCAGGCTGTTAAACGGGGGGATATTCGGGGGTCTTTAACGAACACTTTAATGAAGTGCTATGGGAAGAGAAACTCACTTATCTCTTGTTTTTTATTCTCCTTCTCTTTCATTCCCGCCGCGACTGCTTTCCAGGAACCGAGATATCAGGCACAGGTAGGTCCCTTGAGTTTTACGTTTTGGAGAAACAAGGGTCACATGTTATATGCGTGATGTGGCCAAAAGTATGTGGACAACCGTCCTAATTGTCCTGATCCTGCCGTGCAACCTCCACTGGCAGTATGGTGGTACTGAAGAGACTTTGATGGGATTATAAATGTGCCACTTGCATAAGTTTCCACCTTCACCACAAGTCAGTCTGTGACATTCCCGTGAAATTGCCCTGAAATTTCTGCTAGAGCTGCCCTGGACAACTGTAAATGCTGGTATTTTTCAATGGAAGCTAAACCATGAAAGAGCTAGACTTCAGCAACTCATCTAGTGTTCCGAACTGCCTCTGGAAGCAGAACCAGCACAAGAACTCTGCGTCAGAAGTTCCGTCAAATGGGCCTCCATTTCACCACTGGACTCTAGAGTGGTGTACAGCGCTGCCAGTGGTTCTCTGGAGTGAGCAAGCATGCTTTGCTATCTGATGGAGGGATCTGGGATGGGTGGATGAATTCAAGGGAATGTAATCTATGGGAATGCAATAAAGTTTGGTGAAGAGGGGATAATGGGATCTGGTGGGATTTTCCTGATCTCATCCCCACTGAACATCTTTGGGATGAACTGGAATGTCAGTTTAGGGTCAGTGCCTGACCGTTCAAATTTTCTTTTTGACTGAAGGAACTGAAGTTTTCCCAGATAAAGTGGAGGCTGTTGTAACCATAAAGAGATGGCAACACTATATCAATAGCCATAGTTTTGGAATTAAATCTAACAAGCCCATGTAGGTGTCCATATACTTTTGGCCGTATCATGTTTATATTGTTTTCACAACATATTAGGGAAAGACTGCTGAATGGCAAGTACATCTGCTCTCTTCCTCTCTCAGCACCAGTCCCGCTCATAAGTACTACCTGGCTCTGGACCCGGCGAACGAGGCCGTGTACGTGTCGGACAGCACCAGTCGGAGGATTCTGAGGCTGAAAGCGGTGACTGAGCCGCGGGATCTGAGCCGGAACACCGAGGTCGTTGCCGGAAACGGAGAACAGTGCACTCCTTTCCACCCAAACCAGTGCGGAGATGGCGGGAAAGCCACTGAGGCATCGCTCATTAACCCTAGAGGTGAGGAGGACACCCATATAATCATACATACACTAAACAGTTATTAGCTATTAACCAGAGACCTCTATACTTTACCTACTACACTAATGAGTACACTTCTATACTTCACCTACTACACTAATGAATACACTACTATACTTCACCTACTACACTAATGAATACACTACTATACTTCACCTACTACACTAACGAGTACACTTCTATACTTCACCTACTACACTAATGAATACACTTCTATACTTGACCTACTACACTAATGAATACACTTCTATACTTCACCTACTACACTAATGAGTATACACTTCTATACTTCACCTACTACACTAATAATACACTCCTATACTTCACCTACTACACTAATGAATACACTTCTATACTTCACCTACTACACTAATGAATACACTTCTATACTTTACCTACTACACTAATGAGTACACTTCTATACTTCACCTACTACACTAATGAATACACTTCTATACTTCACCTACTACACTAAAAATACACTTCTATACTTCACCTACTACACTAATGAATACACTTCTATACTTCACCTACTACACTAATGAATACACTTCTATACTTTACCTACTACACTAATGAGTACACTTCTATACTTCACCTACTACACTAATGAATACACTTCTATACTTTACCTACTACACTAATGAGTACACTTCTATACTTCACCTACTACACTAATGAATACACTTCTATACTTTACCTACTACACTAATGAGTACACTTCTATACTTCACCTACTAATGAATACACTTCTATACTTCACCTACTACACTAATGAATACACTTCTATACTTTACCTACTACACTAATGAGTACACTTCTATACTTCACCTACTACACTAACAATACACTTCTATACTTCACCTACTACACTAACGAATACACTTCTATACGTCACCTACTGTACTAATGAGTACACTTCTACACTTCACCTACTACACTAATGAATACACTTCTATACTTCACCTACTACACTAATGAATACACTTCTATACTTCACCTACTACACTAATGACTACACTTATGTACTTCTGTAGTCCAGCGTCTGTCATGGTTGTAGTGGTTTTAGTAGGCAACCTGAGCATCAGTGACGTTTGCTGCCTTCTAGACTCTAGAATCTGTTGTGGATAAGGATGATTATTTAAATATAACACACTAGGAAACTTTCGTCCAAGTTGCTCAGTTTAAAAGTTGTATTACTGAATAACTTTCAAACAATTAAAAGCTCTTTAAAGGAAAGATGATGTAACACAGCCGTAAACATAATCAAGTACCACCTTTTCTGGGACTGGGGTCATCCACCATGTAACTTAACTGCTACTCAGAGTACTGTATGTTTGTATGGACCGTATCACTACAAACGACAATGATATTTTATCCTTTGTAGCTTTTAGCTAGAACGTCTTTCAATGACATTTCAATTTCATTTAGATAGACTGTCTTAAAAATCACAATTATGTTACCCAAAATAATGACCTAGCACTGTGCTAACATTACCTACCTGGTTATTAGCAGAACGCGGGGACTGTAAATAAGGTTTTACCTACTGTACATGTTATATTATACTTTCTATTGGTCCATTCGTGATAAAATTCTAACCCAATGTGAAGGACAGCCCCTTTGCTGGAATGCCATCAAAAAAAAGAATTATCAATTTTAAAAATGTATTAAGAAAGAAAAATAGTTTCTCCATAATAGTAACTTGACAGGAGAGCTCAAAACCTTTTTTAGTGTCAATGGAAGTCAATGGAACCAGAATTATATCTAAGCTACTTTGGAGCCTTTCTATTGGTCCATTCATCATGAAATGATCACACAATATAAAAGGCAACTGTCCTGTTCAAACAAAGTAAAAAGATAAAAATCGACAGAAATTTAGGTACTTTTTTTTTCTGGACAGTGGTGATATATGATATTAATATTTCATATTTTATGTTTTTATGTTAAATTTAGGTTACACATAGAGAGCAAACAGTAAAAGTTTATTTAAATTTACTGGAATGTACATAGAAAAATTCCATGCAACTTTAATTAAAATGTTAATGGACAGAGATTGAGTTTTAATACATTTTGGAGCATTTCTATTGGTCCATTTGTGATAAAATTCTAACCCAATGTGAAGGACAGCCCCTTTTCTGGAATGCCATCAAAAAAAAAGAATAATCAATTTCAAAATATGTGAAGAAAGAAAAATAGTTTCTCCAAATTAGTAACTTTACAGGAGAACACAAAACCCTTTAGTATCAGTGAAAGTCAGTGGAACTGGAATTCTATCCTGGTTACTTTGGAGCCTTTTTATTGGTCCATTCATCAGGAAATTCGCAAACAATATGAAAGCAGCTGCCGGATTTAAATGATAATGATAAATAATAGGTGGACCGTGGATCTGTTGAGAAGGATTGAATTCTGACAGTGTTTAGTTTAAACATCGGAACTTACGGTATACGGGTTCAGTAATATCACAGACCAATCACATGCCTTGTAAGATCAAAAAAGGCTCCTCAGCCAATCAGAGATTTGCTCGCCTAGTTTTGAAGAATAGCACTACATAACATTTGTAAAATTGAGTTAACAAGAAGATTCATGTTTTGTTTGCTTTTTATATAAAAAACTTTAAGATTTTTTAGCATTCTGTTACTTGAAGTGAAGAAAAACCATTTATATGAAGTTTTATAAATAATTAATTCAGTTCAGAATTTAAACAGTAAATATAATTTTAATTTAATTTGTTTGTCTTTCAGTAGCTGATGATATAAGATACTGATGCTAGGCTACTTCAGTAATACGCCACTGAATCGTAACACAAGTTAGAAATGATTACGGTCCGGATGGGCCTGAGGAAACCTCTTTTGACTCTTTTGTACTGAACTCCAATTAAACACCCCTGAAGTAGAATTTTTTTTTCTTTGTATTTGGCCGATTCTTCAATTGCTGGCTCTTTTTGCCATTTTAACTTAGTTTTATAAAGTAATGCATTTCACTTGAATTTCATTATAAATATATAATTTTATTTAATTTAAAAGATACTGATGGTGAAATTGAAAGCCTGTCATTACCATCAACAAATGTCATTACCATCTCAACAGGTTATGTGTTGGTAATGACGTGTTGTGGTAATGAACAATTTTCACTTTTTAAAGAAAAAAGCTAGCTAGACCATGGATTTCCTAAAGCTAGTTAACAGCTAGTAGAAGCTGCACTTTAAATACACATAAATAAATAAATAAATAAATAATTTGTAAATGTAATGTTCAGTTGTAAATGAATAAATAAATAATGTGTCAATGTAATGTTTAGTTATAAACAAATAAATAATGTGTAAATGTAATGTTTAGTTATAAATAGATAAATAAATAATGTGTAAATGTAATGTTTAGTTATGTATAAATAAATAAATAATGTGTAAATGTAATGTTTAGTTGTAAATAAATACATAATGTGTAAATGTAATGTTTAGATATAAATAAATAAATAAATGTGTAAATGTAATGTTAGTTATAAATAATGTGTAAATGTAATGTTCAGTTGTAAATAAATAAATAATATGTAAATGTAATGTTTAGTTATAAATAAATAAATAAATAATGTGTAAATGTAATGTTTAGTTATAAATAAATACATAAATAATGTGTAAATGTAATGTTTAGTTATAAATAAATAAATAATGTGTAAATGTAATGTTTAGTTATATATATATAAATAAATAATGTGTAAATGTGATGTTTAGTTATAAATAAATAATGTGTAAATGTAATGTTTAGTTATAAATAAATACATAAATAATGTGTAAATGTAATGTTTAGTTTTAAATAAATAGTGTGTATATGTAATGTTTAGTTATAAATAAATAAATAAAGCATAAATGTAATGTTTATTTATAAATAAATAAATAATGTGTAAATGTAATGTTTAGTTGTAAATAAATAAATAAATAATGTGTAAATGTAATGTTTAGTTATAAATAAAGAAATAATATGTAAATGTAATGTTTAGTTATAAATAAATAAATAAATAATGTGTAATGTTTAGTTGTAAAGTACTGCCGTACTGATAATGACTCTGAATAGATGTACTCTATGATCAGGAGCAATACACCATTCAGTTACTCCCATTTACACACATTTACATGTCACTCCTCACTCATAGCTGACAAGTGCTCCCTTGTGAGTCTTTGTTTCTTTGGTTACAACATAAATAAAAGTGCTTCCTTTAAATAGTTCCCTGCAGAAGTCATACACTGTTGAGGTAATGACGATAATGTTAGGGATGATAAAATATTAATATATTGAAAAATATGAAAGTAAACAGTACGTTTAGTTTCTTTTTAAGTTTTTATGAAACTCATATTGTGATCTTTTTCATAAATTGATCACCTTTTTAGCATTTTATTGGGGCCCAGAAGATTCAGAGTCTGCCAAAGTAGCAAAATATTGATGTTTCAATCATTATAAAAAATGGAAATCATTAATTTAGTTATGAAAGAAATTATCTTTTTAATACCAATAATATTTGTTTTGTATTAAAGTAATATTAGCCCAAATTTCTAACCTAGGAACGTAAAGAAAACGTGTTTTGGAAATGCATTGCGAGTTCCTGGCGTTTAGATGAGCGTCTTTAAGACGATAACCCGCACAAAGCCCTCGCTGCTGTGCGTCGAAGGCGTATCTAACGTAAAGACATAGAAACCCCATCAGAGAAGCGGCAGCCGTGTATGTTTTTCTTCCCCGCACATACGTTCCGACTGTCAGGATCAAACAGATATCAGGCTGTCAGAGTGAGTCTCCGGGCTACGGCGCATCAGATCAGTCTTCAGCTGCTGTTTCCACCGCCTTCCCTCAGATTTACTCAGCCAGATTGTTTCTCCGGGGAGAGACGCACCGAGACGGATAAAGGCGGGGGGGTGGGGTGGAGGGGGGGGGTGTAGTGACAAGAAAAAAACAGAAGAAGAGAGCGAGGGAAGATCAATGCTGACGCCTTTCTGCCAGATCAAGCCGAGCATCCATTATCCCCGCCCCTCTGTCGTTGTCCTCCGCTTACCTCTCCTGGCTTTAGGGCTGACCTTCCAGAGTCCCCAATCTTCATATAGAAGCGTATTTGCACCAGTAAGAACCCCAGATATGATTAGATGTCAACTTGAGTGACGTCCCATTCTTTAATCCATAGGGTTTAATAGGATATCGGTACAACCTTTGCAGCTGTAACAGCTTCAGTTCTTCTGGGAAGTCTCTCCACACGGTTTAGGAGAGTGTTCATGGGAATGTTTGACCAACAGTTCTTCCAGAAGAACATCTGTGAGGTCAGACACTGATGTTGGACGAGAAGGTCTGACTCACAGTCTCCACTCTAATTTATACCAAAGGTGTTCTATCAGGTTGAGGTCAGGACTCTAGGCAGGCCAGTCAAGTTCCTCCACACCAAACTCCTCCTCCAGTCTTTATGGAGCTGCTCTGTGCACTGGTGGGCAGTCATGTTGGAACAGGAAGGGGCCGTCCCCAAACTGTCCCCCACAAAGTTGGGAGTCCAGAATCTCTTGGTCTGCTGTGTTAAGAGTTCCTTTCACTGGAACTCTGGAAGGGTCCGAGCCCACCTCCTGAAAAACAACCCCACACCATAACCCCCCCTCCACCAAACTTTACACTCGGCACAATGCCAAACCCAGACTCGTCCATTGTATTTCCAGACGGAGAGGTGGGATTGGTCACTCCAGAGAACATGTCTCCAGACATGTGCTTTACTCCACTGCATCCGACACTCTGCATTGTCCTTGGTGATGTAAGGCTTGGATGCAGCGGCTTGGCCATGGAGACCCATTCCATGAAGCTCTCTACGCTCTGATCTTGAGCTGATCTGAAGACCACATGAAGTTTGGAGGTCTGTAGTGATGGACCTGATAGTGATGTAGAATGTTGGTGACCTCTGTGCACTATGCTCCTCAGCATCCGCTGACCCGCTCTGTCATTGTACGTGTTCTACCACTTGGTGTCTGAGTTGCTGTCGTTCTCAATCACTTCCACTTTGTTAGAACACCACTGGCAGTCCACTGTGGAATATTTAGTAGTGAGGAAACTTCATTACTGGACTTGTTCCACAGGTGGTGTCCTATCACGGTACCACGCTGGAGTTTACTGAGCTCCTGAGACAGAGCCATTCTTTACTAATGTGTGTAGAAGCAGTCTGCAGGACTAGCTGCTGGTTTTATACACCTGTGGTCATGAAGTGATTGGAACACCTGGATTCAGTGATTTGGATTTGTAGAGGTAAATGAATCTGCATAATGTATCTGGCCAGCAGGTTGCACCGCCTGACGTTTTCAGAGTCTCAGAGTTTCACATTAATAAGGTAACATCAGAATCAGAATCAGAATCGGACTTTGAGAACATTGAGAGGTACTTGAGCTCCGAAGGAATCAAACTAAAACGTGGTGGTCATGGACTGTTGAGTGTTCAGTGATATAAACAGCACCTACACTGTTTCTCAATTTCGATTGCTGTTATTGTTTATTCCTGAAAAGACCTCCATAATGCCCAGAACACTATCTACCACTGGCTGCTGACCACCAAGTGGTAGAACACATACAATGACAGAGCAGGTCAGCGGATGCTGAGGAGCATAGTGCACAGAGGTCACCAATTTCCCACAGAGTCAATCACTACAGACCTCCAAACTTCATGTGGTCTTCAGATCAGCTCAAGAACAGAGCGTAGAGAGCTTCATGGAATGGGTCTCCATCAGCTGCATCCAAGCCTTACATCACCAAGAACAATGCAGAGCGTCGGATGCAGTGGAGTAAAGCTTGTCTAGAGTACTTGTCTAACTGCATTGTGCCGAGTGTAAAGTTTGGTGGAGGGGGGATTATGGTGTGGGGTTGTTTTACAGGAGGTGGGCTCGGACCCTTCCAGAGTTCCTGTGAAAGGAGCTCTTAATGCTTCCGCAGACCAAGAGATTCTGGACTCCCAACTTTGTGGGGGACAGTTTGGGGACGGCCCCTTCCTGTTCCGACATGGCTGCCCACCAGTGCACAGAGCAGCTCCATAAAGACATGGTGGAGCGAGTTTGGTGTGGAAGAACTTGACTAGCCTGCACAGAGACCTGACCTCAACCTGATAGAACACCTTTGGGATGAATTAGAGTGGAGACTGTGAGCCAGACCTTCTCGTCCAACATCAGTGTCTGACCTCACAGATGGTCTTCTGGAAGAACTGTTGGTCAAACATTCCCATGATATAGGGATAACACTCTCCTAAACCGTGTGGAGAGCCTTCCCAGAAGAGCTGAAGCTGTTACAGCTGCAAAGGTTGGGCCGATATCATGTGGAACCCTATGGATTAAAGAATGGGACGTCTATCTATCTATCTATCTATCTATCTATCTATCTATCTATCTATCTATCTATCTATCTATTGGGAGAGCTGAGAGCTGAGCTGTCTGGATGATGTATGGTTCTGCCTGATAGACTCACTCAGGTACAGATCTCAGTCTCTGTGATTTGAACATCCTGGTAACTCTGGGATCCTAACCTGAACAACAAACAAACAAATAAACAAACAAACAAACAGCAGGCACGGAGCTGGAAGAAGAAGCCCCCAGCGCTGCTGGGCTCCTGCAGGATGGCAGTGTTTTTCAGGAGAAGAGTGTGATGGTAGAGTGAGATCCCACTGCTTTATCACCCTCGTCCTCTTTCAGCTTCTCACCTCCGCTTTCAGGCTCCACACAGCCTCCCTCCCTCCTTCCCTCCCTCCTTCACTCCCACCTTCCCAGGGAAGTGTTTCTATCAGGAGCCGCTGCTCTTATTAGGTTATTAATAAAGCGCCGCGGGTCACTGAGTCCTGCCTGCGCGTCTTCTGCCTCGTATACGCTTGTCTGTACTGGAACCGTAGAACACCTGGTTCTCCACTGCACCGCTCTACAGAAGAGTTCTAGATAGATAGATAGATAGATAGATAGATAGATAGATAGATAGATAGATAGATAGATAGATAGATAGATAGATAGATATACGGATATATCTGTGAAATAAATATATAATATAATACAGTCTGATAGCTGATACAGGGGTCTGGAGTATAACTGTGTCTGATAACTGATATAGAGGTCTGGAGCATAACAGTGTCTGATAGCTAATATAAAGGTCTGAGGTATAATAGTGTCTGATAGCTGATATAGGGGTCTGAGGTATAATAGTGTCTGATAGCTGATATAAAGGTCTGAGGTAAAACTGTGTCTGATAACTGATATAGAGGTCTGGAGCATAACAGTGTCTGATAGCTAATATAAAGGTCTGAGGTATAATAGTGTCTGATAGCTGATATAGGGGTCTGGAGTATAACAGTGTCTGATAACTTGGTCTGGAGTATAACAGTGTCTTACAGCTGATATAGGGGTCTGGAGTATAACCGTGTCTGATAACTGGGTCTGGAGTATAACAGTGTCTTATAGCTGATATAGGGGTCTGGAGTATAACAGTGTCCGATAACTGATATAGGGGTATAACAGTGTGTGATAGCTGATATAGTGGTCTGGAGTATAACAGTGTCTGATAACTGATATAGGGGTATTACAGTGTCTGATAGCTGATATAGAGGTCTGGAGAATAACAGTGTCTGATAGCTAATGTAGGGGCCAGGAGTATAACAGTGTCTGATTGCTGATATTGGAGTCTGAAGTATAACAGTGTCTTATAGCTGATATAGGGGTCTGGAGTATAACAGTGTCTGATAACTGATATAGGGGTATAACAGTGTCTGATAGCTGATCTAGGGGTCTGGAGTATAACAGTGTATGATAGCTAATATAGGGGCCAGGAGTATAACAGTGTCTGATAGCTAATATAGGGGTCTGGAGTACAACAGTGTCTGATAGCTGATATAGGGTCTGGAGTACAACAGTGTCTGATAGCTGATATAGAGGTCCAGAGTATAACAGCGTCTGACAACTGTTTACTGACATGATGCCCTGAAGTATAACAGTGTCTGATAGCTGATATAGGAGTCTGGAGTATAACAGTGTCTGATAACTGATATAGGGGTCCAGAGTATAACAGTGTCTTATAACTGATATAGGGGTCTG
Organism: Megaleporinus macrocephalus; assembly: GCA_021613375.1. Lineage (NCBI taxonomy): Eukaryota > Metazoa > Chordata > Actinopteri > Characiformes > Anostomidae > Megaleporinus > Megaleporinus macrocephalus. The sequence goes on from CM038726.1 coordinate 3,104,581, forward strand.
GAGTATAACAGTGTCTGATAACTGATATAAGAGTCTGGAGTATAACACTGTCTGATAGCTGATATAGAGGTCTGGAGTATAACAGTGTCTGATAGCTGATATAGGAGTCTGGAGTATAACAGTGTCTGATAACTGATATAGGGGTCCAGAGTATAACAGTGTCTTATAACTGATATAGGGGTCTGGAGTATAACAGTGTCTGATAACTGATATAGGGGTCTGGAGTATAACAGTGTCTGATAACTAATATAGGAGTCTGGAGCATAACAGTGTCTGATAGCTGATATAGGGGTCTGGAGTATAACAGTGTCTGATAGCTGATATAGGGATAACAGTGTCTGATAGCTGATGTAGGGGTCCGGAGTATAACAGTGTCTGATAGCTGATATAGGGCTAACAGTGTTTGATAGCTGATATAGGGGTCTGGAGTATAACAGTGTCTGATAACTGATATAGGGGTCTGGAGTATAACAGTGTCTGATAGCTGATATAGGAGTCGGGAGTATAACAGTGTCTGCTAACTGATATAAGGTCTGGAGTATAACAGTGTCTGATAGCTGATATAGGGATAACAGTGTCTGATAGCTGATATAGGAGTCTGGAGTATAACAGTGTCTGATAGCTGATATAGGGATAACAGTGTCTGATAGCTGATATAGGAGTCTGGAGTATAACAGTGTCTGATAGCTGATATAGGGGTCTGGAGTATAACAGTGTCTGATAGCTGATATAGGGGTCTGGAGTATAACAGTGTCTGATAGCTGATATAGAGGTCTGGAGTATAACAGTGTCTGATAACTGATATAGGGTCTGGAGTATAACAGTGTCTGATAGCTGATATAGGGTCTGGAGTATAACAGTGTCTGATAACTGATATAGGAGTCGGGAGTATAACAGTGTCTGATAACTGATATAGGGGTTTGGAGTATAACAGTGTCTGATAGCTGATATAGGGATAACAGTGTCTGATAGCTGATATAGGGGTCTGGAGTATAACAGTGTCCTTTTCTCTTGTCCTATTGCTGTCTGTCTCTCTGTCTCTTATTTCAGTTGTCCTCTCTCTTTGTCTTCACTTTCTCTTCTCTTTTTGCTGTCTATATATCTCTCCCGGTCTCTCTTTTCTCTTGTCCCCTCACTGTCTCTATCTGTCTCTCTTTTCACTTGTCTTCTTGCTGTCTGTTTAAATCTCTCACTGTCTTTATTTTTTTCTTTTGTCCCCTCACTGTCTCTCTCGCTCTTTCTTTCTGTCTCTATTTTTTCTTTTGTCCCCTTGCTGTCTCCCTCTCTTTCTCTTTGTCTCTTCTTTTGTCCTCTCGCTGTCTCTCTTTTCTCTTGTCTCCTCACTGTCTCTCTCTGACTCTCTTTTCTCTTGCCTTCTTGCTGTGTCTCTCTCTGTCTCTATTTTCTCTTGTCCCTGTCTTTGTCTCTGTTTCTGTCTTGGTCTCACTTGTCATTATTGTCCTCTCATTGTCTGTCTGTCTCTCTTTTTTCTCTTGTCCTCTTGCTGTCTGTATATCTGTCTCTGTCTCACTTTACTATTGTCCTCTCGCTGTCTGTCTCTCTGTTTCTTGGTTTCTCTTTTATCCTGTATTCTCACTGTATGTCTCTCTCTTTTCTCTTGTCCTCTCGCTGTCTCTCTCTGTCTCTCTTTTCTCTTGTTCTCTGCGTGGCTGTCTCTCTTTTGCCTTGTCCCCTCACTGTCTCTCTCTCTGACTCTCTTTTCTATTGTCATCTCATTGTCTGTCTCTCTTGTTCCTCTTGTGTTCATGCTGTCTGTATTTCTGCCTCACTTTGCTATTGTCCTCTCGCTGTCTGTCTGTCTTTCTTGCTTTCTCTTTTATCTTGTACTCTCACTGTATGTCTCTCTCTTTGTCTCTAGTTGCTTTTATCATCTCCTGTCTCTGACTTTTATTATGTTACCCTCTTGCCATCTGTCTCCCTTTCTGTTTCTTTTCTTTGGCGTCTTCTGTCAGTCTCCATCTGTCTGTTAGCACTCTCTCTCTCTGCTCTCTTTCTTTTTCTTGTCTTCTAACTGTTTGTCTGTCTATATGTCTCTGTCTTTCTTGGTCGCTCTTTTATCTTTCTTTCCATTTTCCTCTCACTCTCTCTCTCTTTCTCTGTCTCTCTTTTCTCAGGTCCCCACACTGTCTCCCTCTCTGTCTCTATTTTCTCTTGTCCCCTCACTGTCTTTCTCGGACTCTTTTCTCTTGCTTTCTTGCTGTGTCTCTTGTCACTTCACTGTCTCTGTCTCACATGTCACTATTGTCCTCTTATTGTCTGTTTCTCTTGTGCTCTTGCTGTCTGTATATCTGTCTCTGTCTCACTTTGCTATTGTCCTAAAGCTGTTTTTCGGTCTATATTTTTCTCTCTGTCTTTCTTGGTCGCTCTCTTATCTCTCTTTCCTTCTCTCTCTCTCTCTCTCTCTCTCTTTCTCTGTGTGGGTGAAGGGCAGGACGGGGTGATTTCTGTATTGTGATAAATAATTAAGGTCATTAGTCACACTAAGGGAGTGACTTGTCACCCAATTAACACTAATAACCAGATATGTGTAAACAGGCTCTCTGACAGGTGAGTGTGTGTGAGTGTGAGTGTGTGTGAAGTCCCCACAGAGAACTAGTTTAAAGACGAACAGGATCTTCTGGAATTCTGAACTGCGTCAGTGGAGATTCGGATCTTCTCTTTTATAACTTTCATTTACTGAAGATCCTCCTCGGTTCCTCAGGAGATCCAGTGTTAGACAAAAGGGAGTTACATCAGTTTCTCATTAGGTTGAATGTATAACTCTAAATTTAGCTATTGTGATATAAAAAGAGTTACAGTTTCTCGTTAGGTTGAATGTATAACTCTAAATGTAGGTATTGTATATGAACTGAGTTACAGTTTCTCATTAGGTTGAATGTATAACTCTAAATGTAGGTATTGTATATGAACTGAGTTACAGTTTCTCATTAGGTTGAATGTATAACTCTAAATGTAGGTATTGTATATGAACTGAGTTACAGTTTCTCATTAGGTTGAATGTATAACTCTAAATGTAGGTATTGTATATAAATTGAGTTACAGTTTCTCATTAGGTTGAATGTATAACTCTTAATGTAGGTATTGTATATAAACTGAGTTACAGTTTCTCATTAGGTTTAACGTATAACTCTAAATGTAGGTATTGTATATAAACTGTTACAGTTTCTTATTGGGTTTAATGTATAACTCTAAATGTGGGTATTGTTTATAAACTGAGTTACAGTTTCTCATTAGGTTGAATGTATAACTAAATGTAGGTATTGTATATAAACTGAGTTACAGTTTCTCATTAGGTTTAACGTATAACTCTAAATGTAGGTTTTGTATATAAACTGAGTAACAGTTTCTCATTAGGTTGAATGTATAACTCTAAATGTAGTTATTGTATATAAACTGAGTTACAGTTTCTCATTAGGTTGAAAGTATAACTCTAAATGTAGTTATTGTATATAAACTGAGTTACAGTTTCTCATTAGGTTGAATGTATAACTCTAAATGTAGGTATTGTGATATAAACTGAGTTACAGTTTCTCATTAGGTTGAATGTATAACTCTAAATGTAGGTATTGTGATATAAACTGAGTTACAGTTTCTCATTAGGTTGAATGTATAACTCTAAATGTAGGTATTGTATATAAACTGAGTTACAGTTTCTCATTAACGTATAACTGTAAATGTTACCATCTGTAGACGCAGGTGGGTTGTTGTGTTGTGAGTGGGTTTACAGGCAGAGCTAACAGATAACAGATCAGACACTTCATTTACATGTACCCCGGGCTTAGTCTTTTTATGGCAGTGAGAAATCTCATCTCTAAACAGCTCGCAGAACAAAAAAATTTTCATGATGTTTCATGATGACGGAAGCAGAACGATATGAGGTATGAAAGAGTTGAGAGTCTGAAAGGCACCAAGGCTGACAATGCTGAAGACTCCGGCCTGCAGTGCCACTTTTCACCTGAGCTTTTAGTTTTTGTCCTCTCGGAACTTGACAAGGTGTTTTGGAATGCTTTCCCATTTACAGTCGTCCTTCAGGGTCCGTGAGGCATATGGTGGGGGTGGGATTGTGTGTATGTGTGTGTTTATGTGAGTTTGACGCCTCTTCACTGACTTCCTGAATCTTCATGTACTGTTATAGTACAAACACGTTCAGTTCATTTAGCAAATGGAAATGTATTAACCTTCCTTTCCTTTGCGATTCACCTGGAATTCCTTGAGTTGTTAAAGTTAACGTATTGGAAACAATTGAACTCATTCTTTAAAGCTCTTAGTACATTTTCCGACGTTGACCTTCTATCTGTACTACTGCAGGCTGAAGCCAGAAACTCAGTAACTCTAAATGTAGCTATTTTGTTATAAACTGAGTTACAGTTTCTCATTAGGTTGAACGTATAACTCTAAATGTAGCTATTTTGATATAAACTGAGTTAAAGTTTCTCATTAGGTTGAGTGTATAACTCTAAATGTAGCTATTTTGATATAAACTGAGTTACAGTTTCTTATTAGGTTGAGTGTATAACTCTAAATGTAGGTATTGTATATAAACTGAGTTACAGTTTCTCATTAGGTTGGATGTATAACTCTAAATGTAGGTATTGTATATAAACTGAGTTACAGTTTCTTATTAGGTTGAGTGTATAACTCTAAATGTAGGTATTGCATATAAACTGAGTTACAGTTTCTCATTAGGTTGAATGTATAACTCTAAATGTAGCTATTTTGATATAAACTGAGTTACAGTTTCTTATTAGGTTGAATGTATAACTCTAAATGTAGGTATTGTGATATAAATTGAGTTACAGTTTCTCATTAGGTTGAATGTATACTCTAAATGTAGGTATTGTATAGAAACTGAGTTAGTTTCTCATTAGGTTGAATGTATAACTCTAAATGTAGGTATTGTATATGAACTGAGTTACAGTTTCTCATTAGGTTGAATGTATAACTCTAAATGTAGGTATTGTATATAAACTGAGTTACAGTTTCTCATTAGGTTGAATGTATAACTCTAAATGTAGGTATTGTATATAAACTGAGTTACAGTTTCTCATTAGGTTGAATGTATAACTCTAAATGTAGGTATTGTATATAAACTGAGTTACAGTTTCTCATTAGGTTGAATGTATAACTCTAAATGTAGGTATTGTATATAAACTGAGTTACAGTTTCTCATTAGGTTGAATGTATAACTCTAAAAATAGAAGTTGTATATAAACTTCAGAGTGAAGTTATATTGTGGTTTTTTTTTTTTGTTTTTAGGTATTGCTGTTGATAAACATGGCACTATTTACTTTGTTGATGGAACAACGATCCGCAAGATCGAAAAGGGCATCATCAGCACGGTGATGGGATCAAACGGACTCACCTCCACCCAGCCAATCAGCTGTGACACCCACATGGATATTAGCCAGGTGAGTTTATCATCACTGCCAGATGGTGCTAAATTTCACACACTGCACCTTTAAGCAGTTTAGTCCAAGATGTTTGTGCTACAATGTTTATGTAGACCACCGTAGGTTCCACTACATGCTTGGAGACTTGTAATTTGTGGGTGAGCGAGGCTTGTTTAGTTGGTTGCAATCTGTATCTTTTTTTGCTATATGGCACTAAATTTTACAAACTGCACCTTTAAGCAGTTTAGTCCAGTTGTGATGTTTGTGTAATACTGTTTATGTAGACCACCATAGGTTCCATTACATACATGGAGACCTGGAAGAGTTAGTGAGGGAGGGGTCTTCAGTTGGTTTCAGTCTGTATCTTTACTGCTATATGATGCTAAATTTTACACACTGCACCTTTAAACAGTTTAGTCCAGAATGTTTGTGTAACACTGTTTATGTAGACCACCATAGGTTCCACTACATGCTTGGAGACCTTGAAGAGTGAGTGAGGGAGGGGCCTTTAGGTTTCAGTCTGTATCTTTACTGCTATGTGATGCTAAATTTTACACGCTGCACCTTTAAACAGTTTAGTCCAGGATGTTTGTGTAACACTGTTTATATAGACCACCATAGGTTGCACTACATGCTTGGAGACTTGGAATATGTGGGTGAGGGAGGCTTGTTTAGTTGGTTTCAGTCTGTATCTTTACCTCTAGATGGTACTAACTTTTACACACTGCACCTTTAAACAGTTTAGTTTAGGATATTTTTGTAATACTGTTTATGCAGACCACCGTAGGTTTCACTACATGCTTGGAGACTTGGAAAGAGTTAGTGAGGGAGGGGTGTTCAGTAGGTTGCAGTCTGTATTTTTAACTCTAGATGGTGCTAACTTTTACACACTGCACCTTTAAACAGTTTAGTCCATAATGTTTGTGTAACACTGTTTATGTAGACCACCATAGGTTCCATTACATGCTTGGAGACTTGGAAGAGTGAGGGAGGGGTCTTCAGTTGGTTTCAGTCTGTATCTTTACTGCTATATGATGCTAAATTTTACACACTGCACCTTTAAACAGTTTAGTCCAGAATGTTTGTGTAATACTGTTTATGTAGACCACCGTAGGTTCCACTACATGCTTGGAGACTTGGAATATGTGGGTGAGGGAGGCTTGTTTAGTTGGTTTCAGTCTGTATATTTACCTCTAGATGGTGCTAACTTTTACACACTGCACCTTTAAACAGTTCAGTTTAGGATGTTTGTGTAATACTGTTTATGTAGACCACTGTAGGTTCCATTACATGCTTGGAGACCTGGAAGAGTGAGTGAGGGAGGGGTCTTTAGGTTTCAGTCTGTATCTTTACTGCTATGTGATGATACATTTTACACACTGCACCTTTAAACAGTTTAGTCCAGGATGTTTGTGTTACAATGTTTATGTAGACCACCATAGTTTCCACTACATGCTTGGAGACTTGGAATATGTGGGTGATCAAGGTTTGTTTAGTTGGTTGCAGTCTGTATCTTTATTGCTAGATGGTGCTACATTTCACACACTGCACCTTTAAGCAATTTAGTCCAGTTGTGATGTTTGTGTAATACTGTTTATGTAGACCACCGTAGGTTCCATTACATGCTTGGAGACCTGGAAGAGTGAGTGAGGGAGGGGTCTTCAGTAGATTTCAGTCTGTATCTTTATTGCTATATGATGCTAAATTTTACTCACTGCACCTTTAAACAGTTTAGTCCAGGATATTTGTTTAACACTGTTTATGTAGACCACCATAGGTTGCACTACATGCTTGGAGACTTGGAATATGTGGGTGAGGGAGGCTTGTTTAGTTGGTTTCAGTCTGTATATTTACCTCTAGATAGCACTAACTTTTACACACTGCACCTTTAAACAGTTTAGTCCAGAATGTTTATGTAACACTGTTTATGTAGACCACCATAGGTTCCATTACATGCTTGGAGACCTGGAAGAGTGAGTGAGGGAGGGGTCTTCAGTTGGTTTCAGTCTGTATCTTTACTGCTATATGATGCCAAATTTTACACACTGCACCTTTAAACAGTTTAGTCCAGTTGTGATGTTTGTGTAACACTGTTTATGTAGACCACTGTAGGTTCCATTACATGCTTGGAGACTTGGAATATGTGGGTGAGGGAGGCTTGTTTAGTTGGTTTCAGTCTGTATATTTACCTCTAGATGGTGCTAACTTTTACACACTGCACCTTTAAACAGTTTAGTTTAGGATGTTTGTGTAATACTGTTTATGTAGACCACCATAGGTTCCATTACATGCTTGGAGACCTGGAAGAGTGAGTGAGGGAGGGGTCTTTAGGTTTCAGTCTGTATCTTTACTGCTATGTGATGATACATTTTACACACTGCACCTTTAAACAGTTTAGTCCAGGATGTTTGTGTAACACGGATAGTTGGAACGTTCCTGTCAGTGAAGGACCTCCATTCAGGAAGCTGAGGCTGATCTGCTGGAGCTCCAGGTTGAATGGAGCGGCTGCTCGGTGCAGCTGCAGAAGCTTCCCGTGAGGAACGTCTGGAGGGAAAAATCCTGAACTATTAATGGAGCGTCCACCCACACGGCACACATGGAGTTTTTTCACACCTTCAGAAGTTCTTAAAACGCTGATCCTTCATCTTCATAGCCTGCAGCACCTCCTCTCTCTCTCTCTCTGAAGTACTTGTACTGTATTGCTTTGCAACTTGAACATTAACATTTAATATTGAAGCGAACAGGCAAGCGCCTTGTTTTACACATAAGAATCGCGTTCGCTCGTGTTATATAAACACACTGACTCATCAGAACATCCCCTCAACCTGGGATTGATCACTTCCACAGCACACACTGGGAAAGGCCTGTGATTGGTTGCAGGGCTGGTGGTTAATTTTGAAGCCTACAGTGTGCCACTAAGGCTGAGCACAAGGCTGGACATGCCCCGGGTCACCAGGTGACGTGGACGGAGTCCCGTACAGGAGGAGGAGCACGTTTCCATCAGCCCACCCGTCACAAAGTTCTAACAAGTTGTACTAAACAACTGGCGCTTTCATAATCTACGAAAACTGGGTCACAGGCCATTGGTTAACAGAGAGAGGACATTTGCATAAGAGCTTGTATGCCAAGATATTGCACACACACACTTTACTGGTCCCTGGAGACGCACACACACACACACACACATTTTTAAGTCTGGGTGCTGTCTGACACACGCATACACTTACTTCTTCAGTCTGAATGCTGTCCAGGTCCCCAGAGAGACCTACGGACATACACACACACACACACACACACACACACACACACACACACACAAGCACACAAACTATAGTCTGAATACTGTCCGGGTCCCCAGGAAGACAGACAGACAGACACCTTCACTCTGAAGACTATCCAGGTCGCCAGAGAGATGGACAGACAGACACAAACACACACACTATAGTCTGAAGACTGTTCAGGTCCCCAGAGATACATACAGACACACACACACACACACACACACACACACACAAACTATAGTCTGAATACTGTCCAGGTCCCCAGAGATACATACACACACACACACACACACACACACACACACACACACACACACTATAGTCTGAAGACTGTCCAGGTCCCCAGAGATACACACACACACTTTTCACTTTGAATTCACCTCTCTTTCTCTGTCTCTCTCTCTTCCTTTCTCTCCCTCGCTCTGTCTCTCTACCTCTCTCTCTCTACTTCTCTCACTCTACTACTCTCTCCTCTCTCTCTCTATCTACTTCTCTCTCTACCTCCCTCTCTCTCTCATTGTTTTTCACTTCTCTCTCTCTACCTCTCTCTCTACTTTTCTCACTCCACTTCTCTCTCCTCTCTCTCTCTATCTTCTTCTCTCTCTACCTCCCTCTCTCTCTCATTGTTTTTCACTTCTCTCTCTCTACCTCTCTCTCTCTCTACTTCTCTCACTCCACTTCTCTCTCCTCTCTCTCTATCTACTTCTCTCTCTACCTCCCTCTCTCCCTCTCATTGTTTTTCACTTCTCTCTCTACCTCTCTCTCTCTCTCTC